>OMNZ01110000.1:0-15511 GCA_900303255.1 Lesueurigobius sanzi
AGAATAAGTAAAATAGGACTAACAGAATAAATAGAGAGCATAGTGAAATAATAAATATGCCTAAAATGATAAATATTAATTAAAAGCTAAACTAAAAAGGTGGGTCTTGAGCCTGCTCTTAAAAACATGAACGTTCTCTGCGGCCCTGAGCTCCTCCTGCAGGCCGTTCCAAAGGCGAGGGCCAGTGTACTGGAAAGAGGTCTCGCCGTGAGTATGTGTCCTGACTTTGGGAATGACTAAGAGCCGGCTGCCGGAGGAGCGCAGGGGCTGCGAAGGTTCATAGGGTAAAAGCAGATCTGAGAGATAAGAAGGGCCAAGACCATTAAGACACTTAAAAACCATTAGAAGAATCTTAAAATCGATCCTGAAACACACGGGGAGCCAATGCAGTGATTCTAAAACCGGTGTAATATGCTCCCGCCTCCTGGTCTTTGTCAGGAGACGTGCTGCCGAATTTTGCAAAAGTTGTAAACCTGAAATACTCTTTTTGGGAAGACCAGAAAGCAGGGCATTGCAATAGTCCATACGATTGGTGATAAAAGCATGCATCACTGTCCCCGTGTTGGCCAGAGAGAGCATGGGGCGGACTCTGGCTATGTTCTTTAACTGATAAAAGCCTAACTTTGTGATGTTCTTGATATGTGGGATAAAAGTCAGCTCAGAGTCAAAAATCACACCCAGGTTCTTCACTTGTGAAGAAGGATTAAAAGACAGTGACTGTAGTTTGGGTAAAAGTTTCTCTCTCTGGGTCTCAGGGCCGATGACTAGAACTTCAGTTTTGTCCTGGTTAAACTATGGCACAGTAACTGCCAAAATGCTGGTGCTTGGTTTAGGGTTAATTTAATATCTGGGCTTTTGCACATGAAAGAAAAACAAGCAGAAATTCCAATGTCTTCTCTGTCTGCACAAAATGGTCAAATTACTTTAGTCAAAAACATGAGCATGATGTTGGTCGGTAGGAAGGACTTTCAGCCGTAAGATCAATATGGCAGGTTTGTGAATCCAATCTCTGTCGAATAATGAGGGAAAACATTTGTGGATTTTCTCTTTTTGAGATTTCCTTCAAAAACTGAAATGTTATTCATTTGGTTTGAAATGTTATTCATTTATTTGCCACTCAATTTGCAAAGTTGAAAGTTCTATTTCTATTTAGATTTAAGATGTGCATAACCTCTGTCTGTAACCTGCCCTCCAACTGAAATTATTACAAAGATACAAACCCTCTCCGATAGATCTGTTTTCAGGAAGGGGGCACAATGTTAGGTCATGTCTCTTGCCTAAAGCCCATATAGAAGCTGTGAATCTATTGACCAAGATCTTCATCCCATGCTCCTCTCCTCTTTTGTATCTTCTACCCAAAGCCCATTCTGGCACCTCCTCCCCTCCACCCTCCATCATTTCTTTAACCCACAGAAGAGTTAATTTGCTCATTCTGCAGGCAGCATCTCTTTCTATTTATCTCTGCTCCTGTGTGTTTTTTCCCCTCTCTCCGTCGCTCTCTGAAGCTGGGCTGTGCTGTCAGGCCCTTCCAGAGGAGTAGGGTTGTCACGAGTGATGGATGACTATCAACCTTCTGCTGTCTTCCACTGCGCTCCTGGGAGATTTACAGGCTCGCTGACTACCAGGCATGAAAACCAATCTCTGCTTCTCATTCTCTCCCTCCATATACAGCGTCCACACCCGCTCTGCTCCTCTCCTTCCACTGTCCATGCATCTTGTGTTTCAGCACTGAAGTCGCCACCAGAAGCTTTCATAATGAAGAGGAGCAGGTCTGAAGTGACTTGGACGAAGAGAAGAAATTGTAACATGTTCGGCCGTACTGTATGTAAATGTGCCAGGTTTTCATGTTTTGTTTTTTCAACTATTACTTAGTTTGAAGGGTTAATGTTAGAATTATTCATAGTTGAAGAATAAAAATAACTTTTAATTACTTTTTGATTCATATATTTCATTCTGCACCAGTTTAGTTACAGGTCACAGGTCTTTGGTTGATTTTTTATTTTATTGTTTACTATTATTAGTAGAAGAAGAGCTTTATTTATATAGCGCCTTTCACAGACATAGTCACAAAGCGCTTTACATGGGACAATTTACATTCACCCCAAACACGATGCAGTAGCAGCTCTGCCCTGGGACAGACTGACAGAAGTGTGGCTGCCCACATCTGGCACCAACGGACCTGCAGACCACCACCATGCACTCACACACAGACATCATTCATCCTTACCTATTGGGCATGTTTTTAGTGGTAGGGGAAACCGGAGCACCCAGAGGAAACCTACGCAGACACGGGGAGAACGTGCGAATTCCACAAAGAAAGGCCCCGTCCTGGCCTGGGATCGAACCCGGAGCCTTCTAGCTGTGAAGCACAAGCCCTAACTAACCACTGTCCTACCACACCGCCCCGGACCCGGTATTGGTATTGATCGCCATTTCAATTTCTTTAAATTTGATAGCATTATCTTGACTACATTTGTGGAAGACGTTCTTTATTACAGGTATTTATACCATTGGAGATGGTGGTGAGTCGTAATTAGTTTATTATGGCATCTTTTTTAGCAATGATTCACTCATGTTAGGTTAATGCGATTTAATGCTTTCATTATTAGCCTGGCTCACACTAATTAATGGTATTTTCTAGACTAAACCCTGAAATAAAAATGGAAATCCTATTCTGCTATAAATAAACAATGATAATTTGAGAGAAAATACTAATTATTTGACCAAACTCCACAAAACTGAGGATGTGGCCAGCATCTTTCCCTTCAAGGGCATACAGCGATCTCTGTGAGCCATGATAGATGTCATGACATGCTACTTTGGCCCAAGGTCAGATACAACACATTTATTCACTTGCATTCATAGAGTGTGACCCAAGGACCTGCATCGATTAAGACATCATCTCCAAGAATCACCCAATATGGGGCTCCTATTTTCACAATATCCCCTGAAACCTCTACCTTTCAGACACTGTCTGGGGAGGAAACCCCTATTTGCATTAATTTGCAAATTCTACTAAGGAACCATGCTGGCTAGTGGAATAAATATTCATTTTAATATGCACACAGTGCTGACATAGCTCTTCAAAAAGCAGGTAATAGACGTAAATGACATGTAAATGTTATTTAGATTGCTATCTAACTGTATGCAAAGCACCGCTGTGTCTCGCCTTATCAAATATTTGAATTAGGAAAAGGGAGACGGACTGTCTATAGTAATGATACCTATGTGAACGTGCTCTATAATGATCTCTGCTTCGTCTGTCAGCATATTGCATAGGGTCTCTATTATATATTACATGCAAATCAAGTATATAGCCTATCTCATTAGAATATATGTCAGGAAAACAGTTCAAGGAGAACCATAACTAAGTACTTTACATCAGTGACATTGTGTACATGAGATGTAAATTATCCAATACAACACTAAATAAACAAGCCTTGTGACGAGGTGAGGGTTTTCACATTCAATCAATAAATTAAATAAACAGAAGAAATACAGGCTGCCCACTTAAGTTGCACAATTGTCAGGATACAGAAGACAAAATTAGTGTTTAGTGTCTAACTGGTCATTGTTAGATACTTAAAAGTATTTAGGACTCCAGTCTGACTAATATGTATGAACAGCTTAAGATAATGAGCAATACGTGAATATGTGAAGATAAGATGGCCAAAAGAGCTTGAAATGACGGCTTCTATAATAGCACTGATTGTTAATAGAGAAGTCTGCATTTCTGCTAAAGTGTACAGTGTTAGAGTG
Source organism: Lesueurigobius sanzi (assembly GCA_900303255.1). Taxonomy (NCBI): domain Eukaryota; kingdom Metazoa; phylum Chordata; class Actinopteri; order Gobiiformes; family Gobiidae; genus Lesueurigobius; species Lesueurigobius sanzi. The sequence goes on from OMNZ01110000.1 coordinate 3,760, forward strand.
GGTCAAAGGCTACAATTTGCAACCAGCTCTCTTTCTCGCCTTCACAACTGCAGCAGCAAGCTTCAGAGTAAATATGTTATTTTGTTTTCTCACACTATCTGAATTAATTACACAAATATGCCTGCACGCCACACTGGTACCAGGAGCCGCGGGGCGAAAAATGAGTCATTTTAAATGAATAATAGATTCCAGTCCTCTGGGAGTCTCTGATTCACACAAGTGGTAAGTGTAAGTGCTGGGATGTGACGGGGAATATGTGGCCCACCTCAGTCTGCATCTGTCTATCTGAGGAGCTCACATGCTGATGGGTGCAAGAGGAGGAGAGGATGGTACACTAAAATCATAAATAAACAGGAGTGCTGGGGGTTTCCTGTCTGGGTAACTGCTGCCATTTGACCCCAGGCGGTCCACCGAGGCCACCAATGATAGATCTGCCCTTCTCTGTCCTACAGCTGTTCACACATCAACAGCACAGGCTCCAATTAAAATGGTAAAGTGGCGGCATCTTTATCGCCGCTGACACTCCAGAGGCCCATGTGTCACTTCGGGCCTGGATGAGCTGATGAAGGAGACTCGGTGAGGAGACAGGAGTGAGGGAGGTTAATGAGAGTCCACTACTACTGCTGCCACAGGCTGCCACTCCCACATAACACATTCACTCATTTGAAGCAAGCTGAAAACGCAAAACAAAACCCAGGTCGAAAGGGGACCAAAACAGACGTGGTGTACAAGCAGTACTACATGTGTGTGCTACATACACGTGCTGAGGGATGGCTCATCTCTGACAGGCCGCTGCATCAGCACTAACTGTGGTCAAAGGTTACAGTGTTGAGGATGAGGAGGTCTATGAGGGCGCAGACCCCACAGTTCTGCAGGACACACACCCAATGAGGTGGATGGAAGACAGGAATATCAATCACATTCTTTATGACAACACTGTGGAGAGGTCCTAAATTAGAGTATTGTTCTGTGCCTGACAGTAGCCTAGGGGTTTAGCCTGCTGCACTTGGGTATACTTTCCTGGCCTTGTCGACATTTAACTCACAGCTGACAATTTGCAGTAGCCTATCATGTAAGAGCATTTGTAGTCTTGTATGCAAAATGTGTATGTAAATGTTTGAATGGAAGGAAGATGATTGGTGCGGTGTCACCAAAAAATGTATAGCATTTTGTGACATAGATTGTGCCTTGCCCTCAAAAGGCTTTATGATGTTGAGCGGTGGAAGCTTCCCTCAGATCAAGAACAAACTGTGTCCCTGGTGCTATAGAATTGTAATTTTATTTACACATTATCAATCTACACATCTACACATTATCAATCTGGGAAGGCTCTCGTCCAATCCACTCGTGAAAGGGAGGGACTGTTACAGCAATACTTCAAGATGATTGGGTGAACACCTGTTAGCACCCGCCTACCGTACCATCGCAGATTCCAGTCGGAGAAAAGCACAAGCGTCTCTTTGCTTTTCCCTTTTCAAAGTAGAAATAGTAGCATTTCAGCTAAAATAGAGTCAATTGTGGCATCAAAAAGTAAGTCCTCAGACGCAGCCATGTTTGTTATTCTTCGGCAGGGCATTTGGTGCTACGTCATACCAACATGTCCCGCCTTAAACCTCAAATATTTTTTTATCAAGAAAATATAAATATTGATATTTGGTAATTGCAATTTTGATAGAACTTCAATGATTCTTGACCGAGCATGTACTTTGATTTGAATACTAAACCTATGAACTCGATGGCACTGCACAACGCTATATGTACATTACATTTGCTCTCGGCCCGTGTACCTTTTTAGTTCTTTGTGATTGAATGGCTGTAAAAAAGCAATCTTGTGTCTATGGCTCTTGAACATGCGTGAGTGCACACACATCTCACACGCGGCTGTTAAAACATCACACAGCATTTGATTTCACCTGCAGAACACTGCGGCTCCATCTCTGCGTCTGCATATGACTGAGGCGACAAAATGGACAGCGCTGCAGAAGCTACAGCGAAGAGGAAAATAAAACAACAGTTTGACACATGAATAATAGCTTTAGCCGCTAATGGTTAGGAGCAAGTGCCCAGTGGCCATTTCTCCAACGGAATGTATCATTTTCAGACGCAGACGGGGAAAATGGAAAAGAGGGAGAGACAAGAAAGTGTCCAATATCTATCGAATGCAAGATGGAATTAAAGCGCGGGGTAACCTTTGGAACAAAAAGTGATAGTTTTCCCCCAGTTGAGTGATTACAGTCTGATAAGCATGGAAAACACCACACCCATCATCGACTGGCAGCAAAACAGATCAATACAGCTCCGGCAGCAGGCCCACATACACAAGCAGAGGAATAATAAGGCACGTCGCATATCTGTGGAAATTAGGTGTCACCAAACGAATCACAATTAATTATCACGGCTTTGGTTAAATTACAGTGGAGACGGTGGATCAAAGACAGTGGGTAAGATCATATTCAAGAGGAAATCAGGGACACGATTATACTTCTGTAAACTCCTTCATTGACTAAGTTCTGATTCATACGTAGTCTCAGACCTGAGTTGTTTGTGAACAAGGTGGTGTTTGGTGAAGAAGTGAGGTTCATGTCCATAAATTTCATGTCAAAATCTCAGACGGAGAGCAGGAGTCGGGCTTGCCAGGGATCAGCCACCCAACCAGCCCTGCTTTTATTCTACTACTTCACCGAGCCACTGCACTCCCCCGATGAAGCAGGACAGTCCCCTCCTCTCACACAAACAGAAAACGCAGCAGTGGTGACTTGGCATTTGTTTTGCTATTGTGAATTTATTTATTTGTGTATTTGGTTGGGACAGTGCATGTTAATGACCAAACACAAGGGCTCACTTGTGAACATTCATGTTGGGTTGTGGCAAGTTTGGTCCAACAGTGTTTCAGGTGAGGCTATAGGACACTCAGTCAAGCTCTAAATCCTAGAGAATTGGTGTAAGTCACCCAGTTCACCTCTAAAGCTTGGTCCGGAATGGGATCGGGAGTGGCAGGGCGCGGGTTTCACCTCTGAGCCCCAGGAAGAAAAGGTGATCTGAAAAGAGTGGCGGCCAAATGGACCTCAGCTTGATTAAATGGTCAGTGAGTCGGAAAGCAGCTCTGATGTGATCTGTGACCTCTTAGTGCCCTGGAAAAAAATCTTTTTAGAAGAAATGATTAAATGAAAGCACCTTCAAAAGGAGCCTAGAGGGACTGTGGCCAAAGCAGATGGACCGCTGGGAGGTTGCAAGGTCCCTACTTAGCAGCAAACACTAAAGGAGGGAATAAGGTGTGGAGAGTGGGGTTCCAAGCTAATAACTACACTTAGACACATGAGCAACAAGAAGCATGGAGAGACTCTGGACAACTTTATAATGTGATAACTATAACTATTCATCAAGTTGGCAAAACATACAAGAAATGAGAATGAGTTACATTATTATTTTAATGGGTCTTCAAGTAGATAGAGCAAAAGTATCAATGAGAGAATTTAAAAGTATTGTAAATGTAATAGAATGCGTAGAATTGACCGTCTGGGATGTAAAGTAAGTAATACAAAATAATTAAAGTCCCCACATTTGCTGAACTTATCAACTAATCAGAATAGTCCAGTGAAAGTTTAGTGAATCATTTACTAAATGACTGGTCCACAAACACGGTCTTTGTCTTATAAATGTGCAGCAATAATAGTGTGATCATTATTTAGCCTGGCTCTCTCTACTGCAGTACAGTCTCATTCTCTGGCCTTAATTCTACACAGTGCAACCAAACCAAGAGGAGGGGATTTCCATTACGCACTAACATTCATTTACTAATCTCACTCCGGTAAAAATCTCATTCCGCAAATGTTGTTACAGAGCTTAAGACAGTTCATATTTATATTATAGCCGTAAGAGGAATGCCGAGGCAGCCCATAAAAATACAATTATAGCACACAAAAGTAGAACATTCTTTGTTACGGTGCCCAGGCATGACATCAGAATGCAAAGGGGGCTCTCTTACATACCCACATCTTATTGCAGGGAAAGGCTCAAGCGTGTTTCCAATGAAGACAGTGAGCCATACTGACTAAAACCCAGGTGCAGGGTTAATGTGGGAGGAAGCCTATTTGAAGAATAAATAGGATGCAGATAATCTAGTTACTTGGAAATAAATTGATAGCAAACATTTACAAATCATTTTAGAAACATGACATTTTTATTAGTAAATGATAAATTGTCTCAGTTTATATCACTTTTTTCTCTACTATCTTATCTACTTTAGGCACTCAAAGCAATTTAGTACCTTTTCATGGACATTTACAAATGAGATGATGATGTTACAAGATTATGAAGCTTTCTAACTTTGTGATTACAATAAGGTTAAAGGGATTTAAGATCGGATGTTGAAAGGATCTGTGTTTGTATTTTAGTTTCTTACAGAACTGATATAACATATTTACAGTGGATTAAAGATCAGATCACTTCATGTTGGCAGTTTTCTATATTAACCAGTCACTTTTCCGCACACTGCAAACCAGTTTCTTTACACAAACAACAAACATCATCTACAAACCTACTTTTGTGAAAATCTCACAGTACTGGTGAGTATCAGTAGATACTCAAACCCCAAGTATCGGTTTCAGTATCAGAAGTGAAAAGGGTGGATCGGTGCATCTCTGCTGCAAACCCTTTAAGACTAACATCAGTCTGACTAAAACTGTTGTGTTAACTACAAATAAACCTCAATCATGTCTAGATTAAAACAGACGTCTAAAGAACAACATTTTTCCTGCAAACCACAGCACATTGATGGAAGAATTAAGGGAACAACTGCACCAAAGTATCTTAAGTGTTTTGTCTGTGAAGGATTATCCCTAGGAATTCTCAGCTCTGGCCATAATCCATCCTTATCACTTGTCACGTTCAAAGAGGTAGAAATTGGAATGGTCTGTAGGACGAGGCTGGATAAATGGAGTATTATGACCAAAAAGAGGTATTGTGGAGACAAAGTGCTACACAGTGATTGTCTGCACCAGCCAGTACTTCTCACAATGTGTTCCAGGTCCTATGTTTAGCCTTTGTATACAGAACTACCAAAGAAGTCACAAAATGAGAGATTATGACAAATGCATGCATGACAAAGGCAAAAAGCTTTGGGATATTCCCCACTTTGGAAAACAGACATATTAGCCATATTATCATTGATTCAGGACTGGACAAGGATATTAGCACACATTTCATTGAGCATATTTGCCGTATTATTTTGCGAAATCTTCAGTGGTAAGAGCCCATTACAGGCAGATTTCTGCACAATGGCAGGTTAATCACAGAAGGCAGCTATAGACACAATAAAACATGACCACATGGGGCACGAGGTAAGTTTGGCAATGTCAGCGTATTGTGGCCTGTCCATGAGTGAAGTCACCATTACCTTGCACTTACTAAGCAGCGTGTACTAAATAACAAAACAATTATTACATTATGAAATTGTGTATTAATTAAGAAATTATTGCCCACTTAATTAGTTACAAAAAATGACTTTAATCGTCTTATGGAAACCAGTGAGCAATTCATTAATTAATTTCAGATGTTAGTGTTTAGAGTTAAGAAAACGATACCAAACAAGACACAGATAACATAAACAGAATGGACTGAGCTAAGAAATAGAAAATAATGAAATGATGAAACACTAATGGAGTTGACGATGATAGCAACACATACATAAGGCAAAAGCCAGATGCAGAAATGCAGAACCACAGGGACTTTAATGATGCAATGTGGAGCGGCAGGTATCTGTCAGACTGATGAGTGCATGCGAGGAATCAAGGTGACTTTGACCGAGGAGCAGGAGAGGGCTGACACAAGCAGAGACGGGCTTAAGACGACCACATAGGCCCCATGCTAACCTGCTCTTGTATGCAGCAGTCCTTCAGCCCTGCTCTGTGTTTGTCTGCTGGAGCTGCACTGGAGCCTGTTCTGGGCCAGCTAGCAGCCAGATATCATTATCTCCTTGACTCAGGGCACAGTAATCTGCCTGCTGCTCCTGCTTTATTGAGTTGGATAAATATAATATGTGACTCACAGCTATTATCTACTACCAAACAGCCCTATTTATCCTGCAGGCAGAGGCCTTGGCCTATTACAACCAGCTTTTTTCTTTGAGGGAGCTGCACTCAAGTGACATTCATAGGCATTTAACTACAGAAATTAACAAAGCAAATTAGGTGTAAGCATGTAAATGCAATTGCAGTGTATTTTCAACCACTTTTCCGTTTCAAGCACACTTTATTTGACTTGATTTGGAGTATTCTTTTCCAAGGATGGCAGTTTGCCTTCTGTCACAACATTTAAGGCTGTGCAGTAGGAGCGTGGAGAGTGGAGAACAGAGAGGTGCAGTAGGCTGTGGTCTAACTGTCTGCGTCTCTCTAAGGGGGTGACAGGTAAAGAAATAGATCAGTGGTCCATGACAGCTCAGCGTGGCTCTATGCTATCACACAGTATGGCGTCTCTGGAATGAGCTCCCTGGTGCTGGCCATGGACAGCACAGCCTGCTTAACCACAAACCCACTGTTCTCTTGTGACACATCCACATATGTGTTACCATGCTCTGTCCTTGACTGCTGTTAATGTTAATGAGAGAGATATTACTGGGCAGCTTAATCACAAGACAAGGAGAGACGTTTGAGTCAAAGATGTTTGTTGGGTGAGTGAAGGACTTCCAGCCCAATTTATGGGGTTAGAGTCTCCAATGTCCATGAACTAGGACAAAAGGGTCAGGAGAATGGCTCTAGTGAATGAATAATTGTTCTAGATGGGGATTAACATGGAGACAAGAGGCCATAGGCTTGATTTAGTCTGTGGCAGTCCATGTCAATGGCATGCCTCATATAGATGAAACGGCCCATCCTTATGTTCTTTATGGTTCTTTATTTTCAGGTATTCTTTCTGGGATAGTGTCCTTGTCTATTCTCCTCTGCGGTGCTCTTAGTGTGTCCTCTACTGTCCCTATCTAGTCTTATCTTATCCCACAGGCTGCTGCTGACACAAAGTCACCTACAGTAGTCACCACTAGAGACACGATACTGTATGTAATAGATATAGCAATGCACTAGAAACAAGTTCATATACAAGTAACACAAGGAGGATCTTTAGATTTCAGGCTTCAGACTTTAGAGTGTGGGTCGCCTCAAGTATTGAACCCACAACTCCCCACACACCAATATTAAATCACAAAGTGTGGCATAAGCAAATCCGGTGCCTCGACATGGGATTCTATATTGCATCTTTTAGCCCCTCTTTATTACCCAACTATTCTCTAAATGAGCTCTTTTCAAAATAAAGCAGCAAACACATTGGCTTATATGTCCCACAGTGCCCTTCACCGTCAACATAACCGCCGCACCAGGACCAAAACTAATTGACTAATAAGGTTTACTAGGCTGATTTTGGCATTCTTAAGTTTGGCCTCTGCACCAGAAGTAAAAGTCAAATGAAAGAGAGAAAGAGGAGGAGATTGTGTTGGGAGAAAAGACAGTGTCTCCTTTTAAAGTGTCCCCGCTGTCAGTGCAATGCATTACAGGGACACAAAGCAAGCCATTACTGCTTAGCATTTGTTGAATCTTCGAGTGCCCAAATAGTGACAGGTCTATTTCTCTAGCGTTAGTGAGAGAGGCACGCCGAGCGGAGGACACCTAATTACCCAGTATTGTGAAGCACAATAAAACTCTTGATAAGCCCGGCGACAGAGCAGCAGCGTGTGGAGCTGTGCACAAGAGCCACACTATGGAGACGCTATAGTCAGACTTCAGGCCTGTGTGGTCATATAGACCAAAGTGAGGACAAGGGGAGATTAATAACAAATTTGCAAGTGTTTTATTCCTGCATCTTGTCATTTGATTATTGTGCATCTGTGTATAGGCAACCAGAGGAATATTGGCTATCGGCCCAAATTTTGTCAATATGAAAACTGGTCATGTTCGACCTTGTTCAGAAGCTTGAAATGTCCCCAATTAAGTCAATACATTAATTTTACAGCCTGGACAAGTCCCAGTGTAGGGTCAATATTTTGCGAACTAGTTTTTTAGTGTGCCTGTTGATGCCATAGTCCACATGCGTCAATGATAGACAAGACCGACAAAAAAATAAAATAAAATGCTTAGAGCCATGAGCAACTTGATTTAAAGTTAATGAACGAAGTGGCTGAACAACGGGACATTATGAAAGAATTTAAAATCTAGTGGTGTTTACATTGCCGACACCTTGCCCCCAATAGCCATCATAAATGTCTGACTGAACATTTGGACCAACGACCATGTTAAGGAACAAGGGGACTTTCCACAGGATTCCTTTCTTACAATTTGACTTCACAAATACACTCTGTAAAAACTAGGAACAAGTGATCAACTCTAGATACAATCTACTAAATTAATTAGTTACCAAATTGATTAATTCATTAATTGGGGCGACAGTGGTGCAAGTAGCAGAGCGGGTCGTCTTGTAATCGGAGGGTTAGCGGTTCGATCCCCGCAGGTGCACACTGTCGTTGTGTCCTTGGGCAAGACACTTCACCCACCTTGCCTCCAGTGTCTGCGTACACTGGTGTATGAATGAGAGTGTGAATGGGTGAGTGGTTCCTTGATGTAAAGCGCTTTGAGTGCCTAAAGCAGGTAGAAAAGCGCTATATAAATGTGACCATTTACCATTTATATATACTACATCAGTCAAATTGTTTTAAATTGTTTTTAAAGTGTATATCTAAGATTGAAACCATGCTACTGTATAATAATAAATGGTTAACTGTAGGTTGTTTAGTATAGGACAGTGGTTCCCAACCTGGGGGGCGGCTAGACCTGGTCAGATATTTGAGTATATTAAATATAAAGAAATTACCACACATGACTAAGAAAGGGCTGCATTGGCAGAAAACACTCCAAAATCTGTTTATTTGTTTGAAATAAATTTGGACACATTATTATTGCATTTAGGGGGACCTGCGGTTTTGGACTGGGGGCCTGGCCTGTTTCCAGCCTGAGCAGGGGGGCTTCAAGGAGAAAAGGCCGGAAACCACTGGTTTAGGAGATTTTGCCATATTGGTCAGGCCCTAAAATGTACACCTAAAAAAAACACTTGCTAATGGTCACATTTATTATAGCATTTATACTCCACTTGGTACTCAAAGTACTTTTATTACTGAGCCATTCATCCATTCACACAATGCAGGCAACCCACTCTACCATATGAGCCACTTATAAACACCTCATAAACTATAGTGCTTTTCATGGTACTCAATGATGCTTCACTGTGAGGGTAAAAACAAACATGAAGCAAATAAAGAATGATGAAAAAGTAAAAAAAAACTTAAGTAAACCTGAAGCCAACAGTGAAGCAAAGTCTGACTATCTCCTGTGTCAATGATGGAGGGTCTTCTCCGACAGCTCAGCCTGTGCAGTGGCAGAGTGGACCTGATGACTAATGTGTTTCACTGAGGAAAAAGTAATGATTTTCCCGGCTGAGGTTAATGGATATGTTAACACACAGAAATGATTTGTTTAACGGGGAAATGACCGCAATCTATATTTGGTCATCTCCGTAGCACCAGGACCAAATCCAATACATGGTCTAAATGGCTCATCCTCACACTGGCGCACACTCATTTATATCTCGCCCAATGGCACCTTTTCATTGGCTTAACTTTGTTTATTTATTTGTGTGAGTGAAGGGGTGAAGAGTAGGGAGAGACATTTGGCAAATTGTCAGAGCCGGGTCCCAACACTGAGGCGACCAGGAGGTATCTGAAACACATGCCCGAGTCACCTCAGCTGGCTCCTCTTGATGTGAAGGAGCAGCGGCTCTACTCTGAGCTCCTCCTGTGTGACTAGGCTCCTCGCCCTATCTCTAAGGGTGTGCATACCCACCCTGTGGAGGAAACTCATTTCTATGGCTTGTATCTGCGACCTTATCCTGTCAGTCAAGAATAGGAATGTAGATTGACCGGTAAATCAAGAGCTTTGTCTTTTGATCTGGAGACACTTAGAGACAAGGAGTGTCCACCAACATGGAGAGGGCAAGTCACCATTTTCCGATTGAGAGCAAATTAAAGATGCCAAACTAATCCTCTGTTCAAAAATGGGGATGAACATACATTTAACAATTACAGACCAGTGTCACTGCTCTCACAGTTTTCTAAAGTCCTTGAGAAATGGTTCACTCAAAAATTTACCAATTTCTTAAAAAAACATAAATTAATCAGCGAAAAACAGTATGGGTTCAGATCACAAAGATCTACAAGCTTAGTACTTATTGAATTGGTTGAAAAAATTACAGCTGCTACGGAAAGAAGAGAGGTTACAGTCAGAGTATTTATTGATTTACGTAAAGCCGATACCATTAATCACGAGTTGCTACTGTCCAAATTATACAACTATGGAATCAGGGGAACAGTACACCAGTGGCTTCAAAGTTACATTACAAATCATGAACAATATGTGCATATCGACGGGCTAAATTCTGATTATCGAAAGGTCGCATGTGGTGTCCCGCAAAGGTCAGTTTTAGGACCACTGCTTTTCATTTTGTTCATCAACGATATCTGTAAATCATCTAACATGTTTTTTTTTTTGTAATTAAAATTTTATTAAAGTTTTCTTTTATATTTTTGTGACCCTAAGGTCAAACATTCAAACTGTTATACTTTTGTGTAATTGGTGGGTTGTGGTGATCTGGCATTGAATTAGGGGTTAATTTGTTGAATTGGCGTTAATTTTGCTTACTTATTATTTTGTTGCAAGGGACAGAATATACAAGATTCATCTTCTCTGTGTTCCTTTTGTTCATGTAAAATATATACAGTGAGGAGCACAAGTATTCTCCCACTTATAAATTAAGGAGAGGTCTGAAATGTTCATCATAGATGCATTTCCACTGTTAGAGACATAATCTAAAAAGAAAAATCCAGAAATCACATTGTATGATTTTTTAATGATTTATTTGTATGTTACTGATGTTCATAAGTATTTGCACACATGAGAAAATCAGTGTTAATATTTAGTGCAGAAGCCTTTGTTTGCAATTACAGCGGTCAAACGCTTCCTGTAGTTCTTCACCAGGTTTGCACACACGGCAACAGGGATCTTGGCCCACTCCTCCACACAAATCTACTCTAGATCTGTCAGGTTTCGGGGCTGTCGCTGAGCAACACAAAGTTTCAGCTACCCCCAAAGATTTTCTATTGGATTTAGGTCTGGAGACTGGCTAGGCCACTCCAGAACATTGATATGCTTCTATGGAGCCACTCCTTGGTTTTCCTGGCTGTGTGCTTCGGGTCATTGTCATGTTGGAAGACCCAGCCACGACCCATCTTCAATGCTCTGACTGAGGGAAGGAGGTTTTTGGCCAAAATATCACAATACATGGCCCCGTTCATCCTCTCCTTAATACAGTGCAGTGGTCCTGTCCCCTGTGCAGAAAAACACCCCCAAGAGCATGATGCTTCCACCCCCATGCTTCACTGTAGGCATGGTATTATTGGGATGATACTCATCCTTCTTCTTCTTCTTCCTCCAAACACAGCGAATGGAGTTAAGACCAAAAAGTTCTATTTTGGTCAGATCTGACCACATGACTTTCTCCCATGACTCCTCTGGAGTCATTGGCAAACTTCAGACAGGCCTGGACATGGGCTGACTTAAGCAGGGAAACCTCCCGTGTGATGCATGATTTTAAACCATGATGTCTTAGTGTATTACTGATAGTAGCCTTGGAAACGGTGGTCCCAGCTCTCTTCAGGTCA
>OMNZ01110004.1:4363-22906 GCA_900303255.1 Lesueurigobius sanzi
ATTAACGAAATACCACAAGTATTCACAGCCTTTACTATGGCACTTAATACGTTGCTCAGATTCATCCTGTTTCCACTGATCATCATTGAGATGTTTCAACAAATTGACAGGAGTCCAGCTGTGGTCAATTCAACTGATTGCATTTGATTTGGAAAGACACACACCTGTCTATAAGGTCCCACAGCTGACAGTGATGTCAGAACACAAACCAAGCCATGATGTCAAAGGAACTGTCTGTAGACCTCCGAGGCACAGCAAAATTGTTGCAGCATTGAAGGTCCTGAAGAGCACTGTGGCCTCCATTATTTGTAAATGGAAGGCCAGCTCAGACCTGGTGGTTCTAAACTTCTTCCATTTACAAATAATGGAGGCCACAGTGCTCTTCAGGACCTTCAATGCTGCAACAATTTTTCTGTCCCCTTCCCCAGATCTGTGCCTCGATACAATCCTGTCTCTGAGGTCTACAGACCGTTCCTTTGACTTCATGGCCTGATTGGCTCTGAGATCACGGTCAGCTGTGGGACCTTATAGACAGGTGTGTGTCTTTCCAAATCAAATGCAATCAGTTGAATTGACCACAGCTGGACTCCAGTCAAGTTGTTGCAACATCTCAAAGATGATCAGTGGAAACAGGATGAATCTGAGCTCCGTATTAAGTGTCAGAGTAAAGGCTGTGAATACTTATGTACATGTGATATTTACCTTTTGTATTTTTAATAAAATGGCAAAAAATTCTAAAAAACTTTTTTCACTTTGTCATTATGAAGTATTGTGTGTAGAAAAAAACAATTTAATACATTTTGGAATAAGGCTGTAACATCAAAATGTGGAAAAGTTGAAGGCGGTTGAATACTTTCCGAATGCACTGTAAGCTAAGCATTAGTGATCGTTTCACCTTAAGAAAAGAAGTACAAACAAAAGGCTGTTTTTTGTTGATCGGAGCTGTGCAGAACACATAGCGAGACCTCAGATTTAAAGGGATATGCTGAATCATATCGGCCAAAAACTTAAAGTCATCGATGTTGCAGACAAAATACAGACCGTCCACTTGAGAGAGGCTTACAAAGATATCCTATGGGAAACAAAAACATTTAAGTTGCAAAGTTTGTCTCTAGATGTTGAGCTTCGAGATGAAACTGACAACTAGGTGAACTCACAACTAGGTTAGACAGTGTTGCATCGGGCAGGTGGTAGGCAAACATCTCGATCTGTTCAGCTGTGGGATGCAGACCAGCAGTCTTAAACAGGAGAAAACAACATGAAAAACAGATTCAGAGTAGAGTTGCCATTAGAAACAATGAAACAAAGTCAGTAAATATGCAAAATTTTAGAAAATTAAATATTGGTGCGTCACCTCTATAGGCTCCACTGATTGGCTGAGGATTTCCTTTAAGACAGGAAGATCATCTCTGTGCATTGTGGTTACTTCTCCCTCTTTAAACTTTGAGGAGAACCTAAAAACACATCAAATGGGCAGAAGGATGAAAATATTCATGCATAACTGTTTTTTAACTAAAAGGCTTGTTTGGCAATGCGTGGAACCAACCTGCCAGCTCGACCAGCGATCTGCAGAGCCTGTGAAGTGCTGATCGTCTCCATGTGTTTTTCTCCTTTTTCATTCACATTTGGCTTGACTAAGGTGTTGAAGATGATACGTTTAATACTCCTAAAAATGCAGATGTATAAATAAAACAGAATTCCACTGCAGCATAATGTTGAAAAATTGAAACATACAGGTTAAGTCCCATGCCAATTGCATCTGTGGCGACTAGTATTTTACAAGGATCATCTGGGTCATTGAATTTTTTTGCCTGGGACAGCTTAGTCCCTGAAATACAAAGAATAAGATCAGTCAACTCCATTCATCCATAGCTATATACACAGCTGTGTAGCTACATATGAAGCCAAAGCCATCACCTGGAGGTAGGCTCCCATAAATGACGGCACATTCAAGTCCCCGGGCTTCTATCTGTCTGCTTATTGAGTAGATGTCATTTTTACTGAAGCACACAATACAGTCTCCAGGTCTCAATTTGTCTAAAGAATCCAGAGCTTGGTCTAGGATAGAGAACGGAGTCAGACGCTGGTAGTTACGAACCTAAAAACGACAAAAACAAAGCATCAAAAGGCAACTTAAGTTATAAAGTACACATGCACTACAGTAACAACATGGATTTAATTGTATAAAACCTCACCTCAACCTCTTCTCCAGTGGTATACAGAAGTTCTCTTACAAACTCTATAGCAGCAGGTTCCCCACAAACATGAATTTCCTCAGCACAAAGACCTGTAACATGTCATATATTAAAATGAAAAATGCTGTACAAAAGTAAATATATGTGATATTATGAAAATAAAAATGTACCAGTTTTACACACCCAGCAAAGCTCTAGTCCAGGCCCAACCTCTTGATGGATCTCTAATCATTTGTATTTCATCAATGACAGCAACCTCATCTGCACACATACATCAACGATATGCACTTGTGTACACCTTCACAATTGCAAACATAACAGTTTATTAAAAGGTGTCATTTTTACATACAAGGTGTGGTGACACTGCTCATCTCAATGGTGCAGGCCACATGACCAGACGCTCGTCCATCTTGATCCATAAATGTTCGTTCTTCACCTGTTACCAAGTCACATGGCACACCCTAAAGAACAAACAAATCATTAAAAACATTTCCTGGTTATTGAAAATCAAAAGTACACCAATGCTCACAGCATTATTGCTCTTCTCAAAAATTTCATGAGCTAGAAGCTTCAAAGGACCACAGTAAGCTCCGGACTTGGCCGAGAGATAACGCTGAATGGCATGGTAGGTTTTACCACTGTTTGTGGGACCAGCATGAAAAATGACTTTTCTCTGGATGGCTCGGGCCTCTGGGTACCTGAGACACAAGTTTTTCTGGGATCAGTGTATGGTCCTGAAGAGAAGCTAATCCCAATAATACATCCGTGTTAAATTTACCAGTTGGCAGGGACTCTAAGGTCTGAGATCTTTCTCAGGTCGTCCATGCAGTCCAACATGGGGAAGATTTGCCTGGCATGGCGCATAAAATATGGGTAGATGTCATCTACATGGCCTGAGAGGAAATACAACACAGTCAATATAAGCTGAAACGTATAGACAAGCCTACGGCATAGATATGATCAATTTAACTCGAACAAACCTGCTCCACAGCAGACATCACTGAGAATGATGTGCAGGTCCGCAGGAAGTGATGATATTTCCAGCACAAACTTTCTAAAGCTGATGAAGGCTTGATGGAAGAGTCGAGCTGTGGATGCAGAAACCAAACCACTAACCTTTAAACCAGGATATACTTAAAGTAAAGACAGAACAGAAGACCTCCAACATGTTCTCATTAAGGAATTTAAGTGCATCAGAGTCATCAACATTCAACTCACCATCCAGGCCGTTGTCAGCTGCCATCTTCTGCATCTCTTTCTTTTTATAAAATCGGTTTAGTACTTTCAAAAGCTCACCTAAAAAAAAAAGTGATTTTATCAAGACCTTTTTAGTATATACCTTAATGATCACTACTACTGCCATACTATTATTGGAGCAGTTTGTCTCAAATAAAATGTGCTGCTGTTGTTCTTCTCACTTTTATCCAAGGGCTGTGTCAGTTCTGCTCCTACACCTACATCTCTGGAAGAGTCTGCCTTCAGAGTCACCGGGACGAACAGTGAGGTGTCCGGAGGCTTTGGGGAAGAGCTTCCAGATGACAGAGATCTAATGGAAGTTCCCAATCCAGTCCACAGATGAGGAGCTGACCCTGCGTACACATGGGCACAGCCTGATGTGCGGGCAGCCTGCGAGATAATGCGGTGCTGGAGCCGTGAAAAGGCGCAAACACAGCGGTTCACAGACGCTGCCATCAAAACCTCTATCTCCAGTATTGTTACCGTATGCTATCTACTTAAAGGATGTTATTATTGTATAATGAAGTAAAAACATTAGAGACCACTGTTCAACGTTACAGAGGTCGGGCAAAACCATACATCCATGGGCAAAACATGTCACTTCCTGTATTACAACGTGCAACAGGACCCCATCTGTGTTTAGCTGTCCGCAGGGCGCCTGAACACAAAATCTGATCCACAAGCTGCCTTTTTCTTTTCTGATTCCGTATAGAATATATATTTTTTTAAGTATATTTAAGTATAACTAACACATATATCAACTGTTCAGAATGTATAGTAAATAAATGCATGCATATTATTTTCTAAAAAAAGAAACTGTTCTGTAGGCTACATATAATTATTTTGAATTAAAAAAAAAAAAGGCATATTTAGTACAAATTGTATTTATTTACGATTTGTTTTATCTATATCTTTAGGGTTTGCTTTCAGCCTATATACATTTATAATACACAAATGCTCACACATTTCAAATTGACATTGTTGATTTACATGCAGTAGAATAAACTGAGCACAGTTTGGGCATTTCTGTAATCTTATATATTTAGAAAAGAATCAAAAAAGGCCATTACAATATTAAAATTAAGATTGATTTCTTTAACACTCAGTGATAATATGACAAAGAGTGCTATTCAGAGGTTTAAAATAATAGAAATTATACAAACGTCTAGAGTCAACTTGTGAAACATACAGTATTTTAACAGAACGACCTCATCAAAGATTGTTATAGTTGTGGAAAGTGCAAAAGTGGCCACATACTGTATTTAGCTCAGCATAAATTCACACAGGAGCCCGGTGACTTCAACAGAGTGAGTGAATCTTTAAAGTAGGACATAAATCGCCCGTCTGGGCATCACAGTGGGACTTTGTTAGGACTTTACAGTAAAATCCAATGGTAATTAAGTGTAAGCCATTTGTTACACATAAAGATCAAACACATGCTTTCAAAAACAGAAAGAGATGCATCACAGTTTGCCCACAGTCCAGAAATCCTTTCCATTTACTTTACCAGTCAAATATACTTCCTTACCAGTCAAATGTCTAACTAATGATATAATGGATGAACCGTTTTTGGTTATTGTCAAGTAAAGATATACACAGGTTTGCTTTGGAAGCCCTTTCTAAACATTTCTAATAATTTAGAAAAACATTTCGCAGACCAAGTTTTCTTGATTCTCTGTGTGTAGATAAATGTGCAGTATAGTGTTTTGAATTATATTTTCTGTTCCTGTTGTCTGTAATGAAGACTACCATAATATTAAATCAATATGAACATTTCTCAAAGGAAAGATCAGTGAAAACCCCTAATCAAATACTCATAAAAACATGTTGCACCAACTGAACACTTTAGTAGTAGTACATACTGTCATATTGAAAAAAGAAATGTGGTGTATAAGTGGAGTAATAGTTATTTAGAAATCATACTAGTTTCTCTAATAAATAAACATTTTATAATTTGAGTATGCATTTGATGGGAATTTAGGCTGATCCTGCAGTATTAACTTTTTATTTCATCTTAAATAGTTCATAAGTAATTGGATTTTGTCCAGACCTCTTACTACCACCCTTCATTTTAACCTGAGTCCAATATCTTGGTAACAAGACAAGTGAAGTAACCAGAGGCCACATTTTCAGGGGAGTAGGGATGCCAAAGATATTTGAACAATTATGAAAACACAGATGAGGTCTAGTTATCTCTGTACTGTTAAAATGTACCCAGAACTTTTTTCTCTTCAAATATTTGCAGACCTCCATGTTTCATGGAACCAGACATAGGTAGTAATGATTTATACATTGTTATTGATTATTATCTAGTGATTTCGCATTCAACCGTAAACCTACATGTGTATCTGTATGAGTGCATTTCAGAAAGGGAAAAATAAGGTTTGCAAAGGAACAGCAGTCTACAGCAGAAGCTGTGAGGTGGTGGGACTAATGTCTCTGAGTTTGCATTCATGTATACAGCAATCTTCTTAGTCCTTAGAGAAAAAAGTAGCTCTGTACAGCCAGGCTGCTCTATTTAAAGTTTGAAAGTGTCTGTAGCTTCAGTCTCTTTAAGCCTCACATCTCTGGCTGCTCTGCAGTGACTGATTGGGTCCTGGGCTCAGGAGATTCATAACGCTGGTGGAAGTTTCTCTTTTTCAACTTCTCTGGAGCTTTCCTCCACAAAACAATTTCCTAGAGATAGACATCAAGAACAAGAAATTAAACAGTTCTTTTTGTCAGACTATAACAAGGATAATTAAGGCAAAGATTCTTGAGTGTTGCTGATGAAGCTTCTTGGATGTGAACCGAAACATTCCGCACTTGAACTACAGTTACTTACAGAGTACAGATGACAACTCAAGAATCTTTGTCCATTATGTACGACTGAGAGCTTACACAGATATAATTATTTTAACAACAAAACTTACTTGTTGTTTAAAATATCTTCTATCCTCTTCATCCACCAGGACTAGATTGAGAAAGTATCGTACAGAAAACTTCTTGTTTACATCCCTCATGGTGGGTGTCAGGTCGTATCCTGTAATGACAAAACATTTATGGGCAAAAGTTCAATCAAAATCAAGATACAATAAGAGCAGGTTTACTGTACCTGCCAGAAACAGTCTAATAGGGATTGACTCTCCTTTGACAGGAGCACCGTCCATAATCTCATATTTGGCAACCGTTTCAGTCTCGGTGGTAGTACTTGGCCCTGAAACAATGTTAAGATTATATTAAATGATTTTGTACTAAATAACAACACCATAACGTAAAGATGAACTATTACCGATGCCTGTAATCTCTTTCTTGATGAGCTGTAGCTCCATGTGTTGAATCTTGATCCTGACCAGCAGAAAGTAGATCTTGCCAACAATTACATCCTTCAAGTGGTATCTGAAAGAAAAAAAAAGTTTAGCAGGACATAAATAAGATATCCAATATGTGAATTAACTTGCATTTTCTTTTCTCGAGCTGTAGTAAGAAAAACATACTTTGACTTATTGTATTCAAACTCAATGTGTAGGCAGTCTTCAATGCCGACCTCCATTTTAATCGAGTTGTTGACATCTGGGTATGTGGCCAACTGATGGACAATAAGCTCATACTCCTTTACCAGGTCAGACAGACGTCGAACTATGGTCACCCTGAGAAAATACCTTCAACAGCAAAATGGAGAAGGCCGAATTAATCAATACAATTAAAACTGGCATCACGGTGTATAATAAAGAAAAGTGTACCTTAGCCTGACATTAGCTCCTGTGTAGGACTCGTACGGCTTCTCAACCTGCATGAACTCAAAGTCATAACTTCGGTTCTGGGCCAGTTCTCCAGGGAGAGCCAACTCTTTAACCAGGTCCACAAACTCATGTGTATTGCTTTTATCGGAAAACAGCTCTGAAATACAATTGTATCAAAGGTTACCAATTATTAAATGTAGCTATAGATTTGTGTATCTTGAGGTTCTCAGTCGTACAGGAGTTGTCCATCGTAGGCAAAGGTTCTTCAGTCTTCATCTGTACTCTGTAGTTGAAGTGTAGGACGTTTCGATCTTAGTCCAAAGCTGATGACGTACTTTGGACTAAGATGGAAGCGTTCTACACTTCAACTACAGAGAACAGATGAAGACTGAAGAATCTTTGCCTACGATAGACAGATTAAATCTGTAACTGTTGTATTTATGGGACTTTGAGAATTAGTGCTGCACATTAGCAATATTTGATAATTGTCCATTTTATCAGAAAACATGAAGTGGGAGTGTCTTTCATCAAATTGTGTCAAAAATAGACTAAATATGGACCAAAACGAAGCAAAAATTGAACTAATTTAGACAAAATCATAACTTTTGGACAATTTTAAGTTACCAACACCATTGTTTTAGGCCGCAAGAATATTTTTTGTCTGTCGTTGTGGACATTGCGTCACCAAATTATGCGATAACGATAACTTGACAATGTATATTGTGTCTATCGAGAACCATTGCCTAAGTAGATGAGCTCTTTGACTAAATCAGAGAATCAAAATCAACACAACCTTTTTTTCCTCAAGGGTCAAGAGTAGTTCACAATTATTAACAGTTTGGATTATAAAGCAGCTTAGCATTTATCTTTTTTCAAAAACCTTTCTGTGTTGTGCTTCGTAGCTCCAGTACCATAGTGTGGCTCCATGACGAGTGCACATGACTACCACGTGCTTAGTTAAATCTTTCAACAATCTGAGAAAAACTTAATACTCTAATACTTTCTACACAATACATGAATCTTATAGATTGATTTGACAATATTGGCACACTCACCTATCTGTCCAACAAACTCAATTCGTATGCCTTGGTGCTCGAGGCGTTTTCCTCCCTGCTTCACATTTAGGTTCACCTGAAAAACAGACGGACAAGTGAAAAATTATGTGGAAAACATTTTAAAATGCAATAGATTGTTACGGTAGTTTGAGTACCTTGCCAGACACAGATTCCCCATCATAGAAGAGGTAATGTTTCTCCACTTTGCCATCCTCTGTTTTCAACTCGGCTGTCTTTCTATTTTCTGCATCATTCAGGAGTACATCGATCTCACAAACCGGCCCAAACAAACCCCCAAGGAAACTCTGAAACCACAACACAAAATGTGCAAATAGATTGAGCATGACATTCAAGTAAATATTACATCGAAATACACACTTCTGCAATTCACTTTTGAAGTGCACTGCAATACTGACCAAGTGACAGACAGACACCCCTCTCTTCCTCAGAGATAAATACCAACATTTTTGTGCACAAACTCAATTTAAAGGGACAAAATGTTTACACCACACGATGTCGATGCTATTTCATAAAAATCAAATCATTCTTTATGCATGCAACATATGAGAGCAATGGAAACAATACATCTAGAATAGAGGAACCAGCCATATCTTGATAGTGTATCCTTTATCATCACACAGAAAAATGATGATTTCAGCCAAGTCACTGTCTTCTATGAACTTTAAACTACTGGTTGGTGGAAATGATGGTTTTAAATGTGATTTCGTTTGCTGTCGTGGGTGAAAAATGGGATGTAATGTTGCACACACATCATCTGTTTTCACCTAATTTAGCAATAGGCACAGCGTTAACATTTGGTATCACTAGCTAAGATTCTTTGAGAAACCACCGATCTTCAAGTCAACAGTTGCCGCACTCAACATTTGCGGGAAAACACGATAAACCTCACTGAAATGTCACAAAACTAAAACAAAAAAACGAGCACATATTTAGATCAGCGTTGGCGCATGTTGCTCCACTTCTGTACCAAAATAATGTGTCAAAAAATCGCTGGCGGCCTCGTAGCTAATTCGGTCTACAATGTTAGCCTTCCCGACACGATTATTGAGCAAAATGTCAACACGAGAACGACACTATCACGACAGAAACCCACTGAAACCACAGTCAGACCCCCGATGCATTCCAGTAAGATTTTGGGAGTGTCTGTCGTCTCTGGCACTCACCATCTCGGCCGTGTAGACAGCTGAAGCTAACAGCTAGCCCTGCTCCTGAAGCCTGCGCTGAACATCGGTCTCCGCTGGTCTAACAGGAGGAGGTCACGTGACTGCGGGCCAGGACCAGGACCGGGAGTCAAACCTCTGAAAATCGACATCAACATTAAAAGGAGCGGTCTGCTGCATAAGTCCTTCAAAATACAGTTTTAGTATCCAAATAAGCTTTCCTTCTGAGACTGATTTCATAATGTTTTTTTCGTGGCCGGCACTAGCTTATTGGTAGACTGTGGAGGTTGTTGGGGCCCCAAAGAATGTTGTGTGCTGCTTCAAATATTGCCCTGGTCTCTCCTGAAGATGATGGTCTAACATTGTCTGGTGAGAAGTGAGAGATTGACCACTGTATCTCATTTTGTCGTTGTATGATCCCCCAAGGGGCCCCAAGGCAAAATTTCGCTTAGGGCCCTGTGAATGCTTGGGCCGGCCCTGGGCATGGTGCAGCTCAATTTCCTCAATTTATGTAGGCTATTACATATTTTAGTTAGGAGGCTAGTTGAATTCTGGCAATAGTTATGGTATGGCATGGTATGGTATGATATGGTATGTATTTTATTTGTACAGGGACAGTGTACAATTTAACATTGACACACAAAGGACAGATGCATTGTACCAGGTTATAGCAAAAATGCTCATTTCCACCTGTAGTCCCTGGGCAGGCTGATGTTACAGTTTACTAGACTGATTTTAAATGTAGATGGATACATGACCGTGTCTTAAGTTACAATTTAAACAACATCATTTACATACATTTAATTTAATATAGATTGAAACACAATACTCTAACACTATTAAAATATATTACCCACAGACAAAGCTTTTAGACGTGTGTGCAAACTTGATTTTTAGCAGCCATTTCTTAGTTAAATGAGCAAAGGTTTAAATGAAGTACATGTTATAATGTATGTTGGCAGTGTGTTCCACTGACTCATGGATGTAACAGAGAAGCCTTAAATTCTCTCCGTTACGCAAAGCATCACAAAACCTACTTTGTAAAACAGCTATGCAAATGTCATGCCACTCACTATAAATGAAGTGCAACAATAGCACATTTCTTTACAAATCCTTTATTAGAAAGACAACATTTTCTTAGAAAATGCAGAGGCTGTAATGCAGTCTTGTTTGCTCCAGCTCAACGTAAATGTGCTGAACATATTCTGCAAAAGAATTCCAAGACTTATGCACTCTCATTAAGCAAGTTCAAATCCCTCAAATATGCAAGGGTATGGGCTGTATAAAGAATTATTGATATAATCCAGATGTAACACAGTTTGTATGGGTTGGCAAAGGAAATAGCTTGCGCATGAACAATAAATGTTTGTTAATGTATTGCACAGAAGTATGACTGTATTACAGCCAATAGTATTAGATGAAAGATAGATGTTCCAGGAGAAACAAAGCCTATAACAGTCATTGCCTATTTAAAACCAAGTCTTTTCACTTTTTTTTTAATGTAATGTACATTTCATTTACAGCAATTCTGCAAATGTCACATTGTAGAGTACAAAATATACACATCTGTCTGTTTCAAATGCATAGTCAAACTTTTTTTTTGCTTTTTCCAATTCTTCTTGATGTGCCTCTTACAGATGCAGAAATTGGTCTTCCTTCATCTCCTTTTCAGCTGGTTTATGTTCATCATAAAAAGACTGAATCCAACCATCTATAAAAACAACAAAACCAATCAAGACAAGCATTCCTATACAAGTGATGATCAACACTTGGATAAATTACCTTTCTTTGGCTTATAGTTTTTTGCCAAGAGTTCTCCGGAGCCGGTGTCGGCAGGAGTGGCCTCGTCAGCCATAAAAGCGGAGCCTTCATCTCCAGAGCCATCCTCAGATAGATAAACGACAGGAGACTCTCCCTCCTCAGGGCTCAGAAACTCCTCCTCATCCTCCTCCTCCTCTACCATATCCTCCTCCTCCTCCATATCCTCCTCCCCCATCAGATCCTCGTACTCCTGCACCATGTCCTCCTCCTCGGGGTCAAACTCATCTTCCACTGGCTCAGCCTCTCTGAAAACATCACACATTTACCGTTTCATGAGGGGTGACAGAAATTTACACTTCCTGCATACATCCATGCAGCGGTGGTTCTCAACCTGGTGTTCGGGACAGCTTGTGAGGACTGTGAGATTTGAGAGGCATACTTTCTATGTGGTTTGAATGGAACAGTCACCATGTGTGCATCACAAACACCAGTAGTTGTTATGCTGGAGCTCAGTCCTTTTATTCAAGCTTTGAATAAGGCAGTGGATGGCATTGCTAGGTCTAATTCAAAAAGCATTTACAGAACGACATACAAGAATTAAAAAGTCTTTACGCAACTAAGGGGTAATGTTAAAAAAAGGAAGAAAACTAAACCATATTCATATGGAGTTGTGTGGGAGTGCACATTACTAAACAATAGAGCAGGAGCTGAAGTCTAACAGACGTCACAGCCACTTCCTCTGAGCACTTCCCCTTCACTTCCTGTTCAGGCTGCAGTTACTGATGTACAGATATTTTTAAGTGTGAATAACAACCAAATGGGGCTTGGTGATATTATTATGTTTCGGGGTAATTTATTCTTGAACTGTTGAAGGTCCTATTCCAAATAACTGCTTTTTTATTAAGAAAAGAAAAAAGAGGAAATAGCTAGAGGCCAGTGCTGCAATGTGGGTTGTATCAGTAACAATTTATTTTGAAACACATCTGATCATTTGTTTTTAGGCTTGTCATATGATTCAGAGGCAGCAGTAGTGACCAAACACTGCTGTCGCAATGTCAATATAAATTTGAACCTTTTTCATACAGTATTCATTATTTCATGCTAATGGAGTATTTTCAGGACCTTTTACAATGCAATATCTCTCTCTTTTACCTCAATGCACTCAGGCCATAAGTCAGTGTCTTTATTGTTCCACGTTGTTGTCTATTTTGGCTTCTCTTGGAAACATACCTGCCACTTATGCACTTGCTCACAAACACACAAATGCACACTGAGGCCCATGTATGCACTGACTTTTTGACTTTTTTTGTTCTTACAGCATCTACACTGAGACTTACAGATACTGGGCTTCCGTGGCCGGGAGTTTTTCTGGTAAGTCTGGACTCCACTCCATGTCTGCACTTTGATAAGTGATGCAGTTAGCCTGGTCTCCATCGGGGTTGCATTTGACAAACTTGTACACTGCCGTCGGTGCTCCTGCAGAAAGAAAAGAGACCGAAAGCGACTGTTAATAGGTTTCCTAGAATTTGACAGCATCATCATCAAAGTCCTTACAACTGACAAAACACACTCAAGTTTTAGTGAATGATTACAAAACATAAAATAAACAAACTAATTGAAAGGGGAAAAAAAGGTTAAAAGGCGAATTCTGCCAGAAATCGGGCCCGTCTCCCACCTCAGAATTAAACTATCGGCTCTAAATGGAGTCACATGACATGAACACAAGCCTTTCATCACTTTGTTCACTGTACAAGCAAACTACTGTACAAATACACCTGCCTTTAGTCATCCGCTTTAGCTCAGTTCAAAACTAACTCCTTTTGTCACTTTTTTTGTTGCAGTTTTGGGAAGTGGTCTGAGTTAACATTAAAGTGTCGAACGACAAGTAACAGCATTTCCAAAACCAACAACTTCAAGCAGAAACCAAGTGTTAAGTTTGAAGTGACATTTTCGTCAGCAAAAGTTCGTCTGAAGTGAAATGTTTTCTGCAGTGAGTCTATTTTTGTCTAGGTCCAAGAGGTTTAAGGTGTGCTTCATTGTTTACAGCCATGACCTAATTTCTTTATGGAAATTGTGTGTCCATTTACACATCTAGGAAACTGAAACACTGTGGTCTCAGGTGTGAGGTGTAAAGGGACTTCCATTAACTTTCCCCCTGACATTTTCAAAGTTTGACATCTCTGTGGCTCAGTGGCTTTCGAAATAACAAAACAAGATCTGGGTCCAAGCACTATCAATTTAATCTATTCTCATCCGCACTGAGAAATATTTATGAGTAACATTGATAACAATTAAAAAAAATACAAAGTGAACTACAACTAAAAAGTAGTAAACGTCTATTTTTTGTTTTAGCATTGACTGTAGTGGTGGAAAGTAAAAAGTACAAGTACAAATAAAAAGTACAAATTATAGGCACTTTTTTAATGATGAGTACTTTTTACTTTTACTTCACTACATTTCAGAGCCTGTATCTGTACTTTCTACACAACATTTTAATTGGGTTAAAAGTACTTTATTTTCAAAGTGACCTCTCTATGATGAACTGGTTTAGTCCTGGTTTTGACTTGGTTTAGTGGTTTACTCGTATAGACCTTGTTTAGACCTGGTTTAGTCCTGGTTTAGTCCTAGTTTAGTCCTGGTTTAGCCCTGGTTTAGACCTGGTTTAGTCCTAGTTTAGTCCTGGTTTAGTCCTGGTTTAGCCCTGGTTTAGACCTCGTGTAGACCTGAGTTAGTGGTTTACTTGTTTAGTCCTGGTTTAGACCTGGTTTGGTTCAAAGGATAAAAAAATCTTGCACGTTAATCTCTTAAGAAATACTTACAGCTGATGCTTTAACACTTTTACTTAAGTAGAAATTTTATCTGATACTTTCACTTAAATTCTTGGTCCTGTATCCGCACTTTTACTTAAGTAACAATATTGAGTACTTCTTCCACCACTGAGTATAACAGACAAAACAGAGTAGAACCCTTAAGGTTTTTGTCACAGGCGGCTACATATTTACAATTGGGAGGGAAACCAGAAGTACTAATACTTAAAAATAACAAAACTTAAGTAGAAGCAAAATGTAGTACTGCAAGATAAAACAAAAACAAAAAAAATTGCCTACAGTTACTTCAGTTTAGCTTACTTCAGTTATTGTGTCCTACATGAGTAAAGCCCAACTACTACCCACATGTCAACATTTTCACTCAAAAGCAGCAAGTTTGTGTTGCTTTTTTCTACCTGTGACCCTAAAGGCCCTCAAAGGCGTGCCAGTTTTACGCACTTGTCCACCGGCCGTGGCCAAATGCAACTGTCTGACCTGTTAAACACTTTGTGATAGACTAAGGAGAGCGAGAGAGATATAAACAGAATAATGTCATACCCAGTCCACCACTGAGGGCGAGGCTGAAGACAAGGACGAACAAAATCATTTTCTTCACCGAACCGCAGCAAAACGATGATTCAGGCGCGTGCGAGATACTTTCAATAAGCCGTGAAGAAATGTGTCAACTGCTTTTGACATCCAGACTCGGTGTGTGAGAGCTCAGCCCCCTGAATGCGTCATGGTTTCCTCAAGACAGCTTTGTGCAGAAAAAAAGTGTCTGAACATCCCTCGATGGAAACTTTGTACGGCCCCCAAATATCAGATATCAACGCCGCGTTTGCGTAACTGCGCCACACCATTGAGGAAATACCAAAAGATATCAACATCAGCTCTGCCCATCAGCGCGCTCCTCTGCGCGCGGCGAGATGCTCCATGTTGTGTTAATTGGCGCCATATATGTATAGTTTAGATTGTAACCTGCTTTGTGCAAACTGGGAAGGGCATCGCACTGAGATTTCAATCTTACAATTTATTTTTTATTTATGTTTATTTGAACAGGGACAAGTATTCATGAGCTCATATCACCACTAAAAGTACAGATACAGGACCAAAAATGTACTTAAGTTAATGTATCTGATAAAATGTCTATCTATAAAAGTATCCACTGTAAAATGTACTTAATAAGTAAAAGTATTTTTTAAAGTATCACATATAGCACATCCTGTTTCCTGTTTTTGACTAGAGTTATGTCTTATTTTTTATGCAGTGTATATAAGAGATGTCTATACAGTTTTATTTTTTAATTATTAGTAGATGCTAAGAGACATTTATTTTATTTTTATTTTTATTTAATACTATTACTAACTGTTTTTGCAAACTTACTTTCTTGTTGATGGCACATTTCCTGACTTTCTGCACCCCTCTGTGTGATCCTATCGAGTTGTTGTAACAAGTGAATTTCTCCATCCTGAGATCAATAAAGAACTATCTATCTTATCTTTTAAGAGTTTAATGTGCAGGATATTTTTAATCCTTTGAATCAAACCAGGTCTAAACGATTAAACCACTAACTCAGGTCAAAAACAGGACTAAACCAGGTCTAAACCAGGTCTAAACCAAGTCTAAACGAGTGAAACAACTCAGGTCAAAACAAGGTCTAAACCAGGAATAGACCACAACTAAACCAAGTCTAAACTGGGACTAAACCAGTTCATCACAGAACTGATGAACTGGTTTATTGAAAATAAAATACTTTTAACCCAATTTTTAAAATGTAGTGGAGTAGAAAGTACAGACACAGGCTCCAAAATGTAGTGAAGTAAGTATTAGTCATAAAATGTACTTAAGCAAAGTAACACTGCATATCACAACATTTTAGCCAAAGCCCTAATTCCTGACGTCAGTCCTTGGTTGGACCTTTGAGAAAACAAACCTCATGTTGTAAAAACAAAACAACAGCGTAAACAAAACATGAACACAGTAGATTGGACACACCAATCTCTATTTTGTTTGCACCGAACATATTAGCTTTCCACATATCGACTAAATAAATAGAAATAACCAGTGATTATGAAAATGGCATTGTTTATTAGGATTTATTATTTGTTTTGTTTAAATGTGGACATTTCGAAATGTAATCTAGGAATACACTAAGTAAAATCTTCTTCAAATTAGTAAAGTTGCCCTTGATTTGAGAAACTGATTTTAAGAAATCTACCAATGAGGTTAGTTTTTTACACTTAAATAAATAAATAAAAAAAACTAAAAAATCTGAATAATCTTGAAATAAGATTGCTGATGATGTCCTTTTCTTCATTTAAGTGTAAAAACTTGATTATGTTTTTGCAGTGAAATAGTATGGGTCTTTATTATTTTACAGAAAATAGGCCTAATAGCTATTAAGTTGGATTTGCTGTCAGAGTTATGTGTTGTAATAGACCGTAATTTAACTTAACACAAGATTATTGATCTCACAATGGAGACATTTTCTTGGAACAAATAGTTAGGAAATGTGCAATCAAGAACAAGATACATTTGCAACCAGGGAATAATAATGGAATAAAGATCTCTAATGTATACTGAATAAAAAGAGGTCTGCATTATTAAAAAATGATAATATGGATGTTGCTTATATGATCAATCTTCAAATAGGAATAGGGACAGATTGAACATTACTGCATGGATTTCCATTTTGCGACATGATGTTGACCAACCAATGAGAGTTGCGTGATTGTTTAATGGGAAGTCTGTGATTGTGACATTTCTGCAGCTGCTGAGTAGACGTTTCATCGTATGAATCATCTCTTAGCGTGTATTACTGTAACCTATGGAGAAGTTTTGTGACCGTCACGTCGCTCGCACAAAGCACAACGGGGTCAAACTCTTCTGATGAAACCAACAGTCACGTTCACTATGTAATTTTGTGGGATTTGTGTGGAGAGTATGAAAACTATACGTTGCTCTATAAGCCATCAGAAAAACAATGTTTCCATTTGCTCTCATACCTTTGTGGCCGCCATATTGGATTTGACAAAATGGCTTTAAAAAAAGGTAGCCTTCCCTGCTGGGTAACCATGGTAACTGCCAAAATTAAGATGTCTTTGTCTTGGTTTATGAGTAATATCGCTGTAATTCCTGGGCCAATCCGCATGAAACAAAAACTGTCACAAAGCTCAATGTCCTCTCTGTCAGCACATATGAAATACGCTATAATTATCTTCTCATAGGTGTTCAAAAGTGGAGACAATATTCAAAATCAAGTGTGTGATGTTGGACTTTCAGCCATAAGAATAACAATTATATCTTATTTCATATGTGCTGACAGAGAAGACATTGAACTTTGTGACAGTTTTTGTTTCATGCCGATAGGCCCAGAAATTACAGCAATATTACTCATAAACCAAGATGAAAACATCTTAATTTTGACAGTTACTATGGTTATCCAGCACGGAAGCCTAAAGCCATTTTGTAAAATCCAATATGGTGGCCACAAAGGTATGAGAGGATGACGTTTCCAAAAATATATAGTTTTCATACTCTCCACAAAAATCCGACCAAAGTCTAAATCTGAACATAAGGAACCTGACTACATTGAAAGGTCAAGTGTCAACATTTGATTCCTATTCGATCTTGACTCAAAGCAGCTTTCTTCTGCCTCACTTCTCATTTACAGTTTAATGTTAATCATCAAAAGAGGAATAAAGTAGCCTAATACGTTCAGCTGACATGTCATTTTGTTCAAACGGAAGTGGCATTTGCTATCGGTTACCTCAGGAAATGATACACACATTGGCCTCCACACGTAGGTTTGTGCAAAATATGTCACTTTTCATTATTATTTCAAAATACTCAGTCGTGTTTTAATGAATAAAATAGAAGCTTGAATTTTTTGGAAGATAAAAGACTGAAATTACAGGTTTACACATGGTTTATACAGGTAGCATCATGTCAAATTTAATGCTTTTTAATGACTTTTTAATGCCCAAATACTAAAGCTTTAATGCCACAACGCCACAAATCGGTGTGTATATAATATTCTACCAAAACTGCAGTCTAGACCCTAATTTTTGTAGGTTTGACGAACTTCTGCTGTAATATTAGTTGAACAATTTCATTATTTTCCACAAACTTTTGATTTACTGCCAGTTTGAATTCTTTTTAATGACATTTAAGGCCTTATTTTTAGCACAATTGATTTAATGACTTTTAATACTTTTTAATGCCCTGCGGAAACCCTGTTACAGAGTTTGTCATTTAGCTGTAGATCAGCGGTGCCCAAAGTGGGGCCAAATTTGGCCCTCCAAGGGGATTCATTTGGCCAGGGCTGTCAACTGTTGAATAAACCTTGGAGTGAGATTTTGGGGGACGACGGCGTAGTTGGGGTGAGGGGTCTGAGGTCCTCCCCCAGAAAATTTTGAAGGCTATAAACTCCATTTCTTGTCTTCTGGTGTATTTTGAGAGCATTTTTGCTGTTTAGAGTATGATCAAACTTATACCATTCAAAGATACTAAAAGAAAGAAAGAGAATAGTGATTAGAGATTTCGATGCAAATTCCCAATGCATTTCTGTTTTCCATAAAAATTCT
>OMNZ01110006.1:0-12575 GCA_900303255.1 Lesueurigobius sanzi
ATCTCTACAATTCCTGGGCCAATCCACGCGAAACAAAAACTGTGTCCAATGTCCAATGCCTTCTCTGTCAGCACATATGAACAAAGGCCTGATTATTTTCAAAAGTGGAACAATGTTCAAAAACATGTGTGATGTTGGCCAGTAAAAAGGACTTTAGCCATAAGAATAATATGGAAATGACTATCAAATAATTACCAAGAACAACATTTGTGAATTTTCAAAAACTGAAATTAGAATGTCGAATGTGAACACAAACTATTGCTGTGGCCTGCTTTAGCGCAGCTGTTCTCTCGGCATCTCTATCTGGAGAACCACTTTGGACTGTCATGGACTTCAGCTAGGGAGTGATTTTTGCAAAGGAGAGAAGCATGAAGTAGCCTAGCCTGCATATTCATCCAAGAAGGGATCATCTTCTCTCTTGTGATGCTGTGACATGCTTTGCTTCAGGTAGGTGCATGCACCTTTATTTATGGAGAAGTAAATCCCAAATACTAACTATGTCCAGAGTTCTGGGCAGGAGGCGAAAGGCAAACCCCTGTTGACAAACTAATGAGAAATTAAGAATAAATTATTTCTACCAGAAATGTGGCTCTGCTTTAAAATTCTGCTCTAAACACATGAAATTAAGTTTTTTAATACAAGTAAAATACATCCGATTAATCAATGTAAATAATCGATAGATTACTCAATTACTAAAATAATCAACAGTTTCATTATTTTCTACACTGTTGAATTTATTCTACCCAATAAATCGGTTAAATGTTCATAATGACCACCAAAGTGCTCTTTTAGAATTTTTTTTTTTTTACGAAGCATAATATATTTACTACTTTTAGATTATTGCAGACCATCAAACAACAGTAAATTATTAATTCTGAAGTTAAAAAGAGCATCAAAAGTCCTTGAAACTGAAGAAGCATAGAGAGTGATGTGCTCCTCAGAGTCAGGAGACAGGGCTGTGGACACAGTTGGAGAAGACTGGGCTGTGGAAACAGTCAGAGGAGACTTCTTCAGCAACAAAATGAGTATCTAAAATAAGACGAGATCCACATAAGTGTTTCTAATTTCTAATTATGCACGACATGCCCACTTTTCTACCAGCAGACATAAGAAATCTAATTGGGCTACGAAATACGAAAAGGCTGTTTTTACGAAGACATGTTGATTTAGTTTGTTTATTTTCTCCCAGTTGAATGGGGAGGACACCGGGGAGAGCCTGTCTGCCTACTGTTTCTCCCCTGAAACCATATTTGGTGCTGCTTACCTGGCCATCCTGCCGTCCCACAGACTGCTGCACGGGTCTAGCTCTGTTCGCTCTGCCCTGGAAAGAGCCTATCATCCTGGTAAAGGTGAGTATACTTTATTTTACCAAAAAAGAAGTGCAGGGTAAATTAAAAGTTCAATTACTCTAAAAAATGAATAAAGTTTAAAATGAATAGTGTTTAATCCTGACTCGGAGCGAAGATATGTACTTTGGTGCTAGACCATGAAGATACTTGTATATAAGCAGAGATGTTTAAAAATCTATTCTTTGAGCAATAGGAAGCCAGTGCTGATCCAGTCCATACAGTTACCTTTCTGGCAATGTTTTTAGATGGTAAAAAAAGCTTGTTGTTGATGTTGTTGTCGCTGGTGGCAGAAACATTCTTAAATCTATGCGTTTTTCAAGATGGCCGTGCTGTGCATCAGTGTAATGTTAATTGGGATTCCCCGATGGCAGCTCTCTCGCCTCTGTCCCAGGCGGTTGTTGATGCTTAAACATTGTGGCAACGGGACAATCTCTCAGGTGAGTTTTTGACCTTTCTCACCTGCTCCCCAGACTCCCTCACTGAAGTCACTGCCTACAACCTGTTCACTGGCCAGGACCTGCCCCTCGTCATCTCAAATAACGAGGCTTTTGAAGGCTATCTGGATACTGTAATTGGTGAGTTATTACCGAGAGTGTACCTATGTTAGGAAAAAAATGGCATACACTACACTTTACTTGAAATTAAATTAACCTTTAGGTAATCGCAACACTGTAACACAATATAATATCTAATCCAGTTTGTTCACAAATCAGCCTACAATGCAATAAACTGCTTGCTTAAAACAGTCTCCAATCTGAAATTACAAGATATATGGAGTATTGTGCCTGCTAGTTCCTTTAAAGAATCCCTCTGCTCTCCGCGGCCCTGGTGAGACGCCATCATGACTAGCCATGTGCATAGGCCAGACTGCACATGCTAACCCCAGGGATCTTTAACAAGCTGAAGCATTGCGGGTTGATGGCCACGGTTTCCCCTGGTTGCAGTGAGCTCCAAATGCCCTGAGCAGATGGTAACAGGCCACGTGTCTTACTCATGTTTGTTTACGCTGTGTCTTTCAGGAATTCCAGACAATAGTGAAGAGGATCTGTGTTCGGCCCAAACACTAAACCTGAAATGGTCGCCAGTTCTCAAAAACGATCCAGACGGGACACAAACGTTGGTTAATTCTGCCGAGGTTTGCACTCTTTAATATATACTGCATTAAACATTTGATGCAGGGGCAGTTTGCATGTTTGCTTTAAGTTAGGCACAGTGCCCCTATATTAGTGACATTTGTGACACAGGTTGAGTGCAGTACAAGTGTAAGTCATTATTATTATTATACAGCATCTCAGGGTATCTATAAAGAAACTCACTATTTTAATGTTCTTAAGAGTACTCAAAGAGTACTTAAATAGGTGTATGCATTTCTGTTGTGTGTAATAGTTATTTATATTTAATTCATCTGAATAATATACTCTATTTGAAGTTTTCAGGTCTTAGCAGAATTGAGGCTTTCAACTCCATTACCCAGAGGGCCAGGGAGCTAAAGGTGGGTGGTCATCTAACCAGCTCCAAGCTCAGGGACTGGCTCATATCAAGACAGCGATACTGGGGAACACCTATTCCTGTGGTGCAGTGTGGGTCCTGCGGTCCTGTGGCTGTTCCCGTCGAAGAGTTACCAGTCACACTGCCAAAGCTGGTGGAATTATCAGGAAAAGGGACATCGCCGTTGGAGGCGGCTCACGACTGGGTCAACTGCAAATGTCCAAGGTGAAAAAACTAAAGAGTTGAATATTTAATCTAACAATCGTGACAAGCCTGTCCAAACCCCAATTGTAGTTATTATGTTACATTAGCAGCAGGGCACGCTTTCTCTGATTATTACTTTGTTCTGGTCAAGTTATGCAATGAGCAACATTTGTCACAGCACAAACCTGATGTGGAGATGATGATGGCAGTTACATAAGCCCACTGTGCCTCAATAGACTCACAAATATGTAGTCCACAATGCACCTTGAAAATGCCTAATTAATTACACACAACCTCCACAGTCATGCGTCTGAGAATGATGGCGAATACTGAGTGCTCCTTCGGCACAGTCTCCAGGGCCTTTACTGACGAGGGAATTCCTCACTGAATAAGACTAATCACTATCGCAGCACCGTGTTGATTAAAACAATGGCCTCGTCAGAGGCAGATGGCAGGAGTCATCAGATTGTGTTCACTTTTTTTTTTACAACTATGAATCCTTCTGTGTGCAGTGATTGATGGATACAATCGTGAAGACGCCGTTATCTGACGTTGTCTGTCTCTCTTCCATTGTTTAGTGTCGGTGGAAATTTGTTCTCACTCGTGGACCATGTCCAATTAAATTTTGACTGAACACAGGTTACTAGCATGATGAAAGATGCTGCAAACAGATGGTTTTATCTCCCCTTGAAAAAGCCATTTCCTGTATCCTCATCTAGTCTCTGACCCTCTGTACCAGTGTAAAATAACCTGCCAAGTGAAGCTTGCTTCAGAGCAGGCTGGCCCTGACTGGAAGGTGCATGTGAGTAGGTGCTGTCCCACAAATTGACTGATAACAAGACTCCAGCAGACATGCTCATCATAAGCAGTCCAGCGGCACACTGCAAATGGAGAGTTATTTTCTGTGGGACAAGGGCCCATACAGAGTGGGCAGCTGCTTCTTTTTTCCCATCTGTTTGAGAGCCTCTTGGCTCTTTCCCGATGATACGGGAAACGGCAAAGAGGTTCAAGTTGATGCAGATTTATGAGGCTTTTTTCAGTTCTATTTTTCAGGACAAGAATGTTTGTCAAATGAATAAAGTCTTCATCATTGTCCTGGAGATTTGGTGGTGGAAGTTCAGGCATTTCCCCCGCAACTTCTTGATAGTTTTGTGATTAAAAGAGTTTTCCTTCCTGTGGTTGAGCTTTTTATGAAATTAAATAACATCTGGCTCCCAATATTAACCTTGCTACACCTTATCCTTGTTGCTAAGCAACCTCCATTCCTTACCTCATCAACAACCTTATTACAGGGGGATATGATGGGTGGTCGAAGGGCTTTTGGCTCTCATTGTTATTTTTGAGTGTGTGAGATATTAGTGTAAAAAGACACTGATTGCACAGACAGTAAACTTTAGACTTTTAAGTTGGATGTGGGCTATCAGAGTTATATTTGTATGACATACATATTGTGGGAAAGGTTTTCAAAAGTAATCTACTTTAGGAATTATGACACAAACAAATTTTGTCTAGTGACCGTGATCTTGCCAACCAAGTATTATCAACAGTAAAACTTTTAGCTACACCATAAACTTTTATATTTGTGTTGTTGATATTTGCATGATCACAGTTTCTGAATGTTAATTCGTGGATGTCGTTAAACTTGTTCTTGTGCCTATGAAAATGGGGCTTGCAGTCCCGCTTCCCAAACTGGTTCAGATGTAAAAGGGGCATGAGGTGTTCATTTCCAACTCAAACACGAGCATCAGTCTGCCAGCGTGTTCCCTGTTAGCTCAGCCTGTTAGCCAGGGCACGCAGGGAGAGCTTTGGTGCCAGCCTGGCTTCAGCTGTGTGCTCTGCAGGGACATGACCCCTCCAGCCAGATGGAGATGAACAACTGTCACAAAGTCAAATACATCACAAACACACATGCCATTTCCTGACACTAAATGTGATCATTCTTTTAGTTATAGCACTGTTTCTCAGTGTAAAAATCATTCTGTAATAAGTTGCTTTGTTATTTCTCAGATGTAAGGGACCAGCGAAGAGGGAGACTGACACCATGGACACATTTGTGGACTCTGCCTGGTATTACTTCAGATACACAGACCCTCAAAACAAACAGAGGTACAAAATGGCAAATCCGACGTGTATTGACCTCATTCATATCTCTTTGGGAGACACACTGCTCTACTGTTTGTCATTTAAAAAATACAAGTAACAAACTCTTCCAATTCTAGATTATGGAAACTGTTTCCTGCAGGGATGTTGGTGATACTGTGAGCTCTATGTTGGGGATTAATTTTCACCTGCCCCTGACCCGACCATAAATCTGCTTTGAAAAGTGCACGGAAGCTTTACCCTTCACTTTTGTAGCCGAGCAGATTATAGCACAACAGAGAGAGTAATTACTCTTTCTGTGTGGCACAGTTGGCCTGCTGAGATGCCCTGGCCCCACTAAATAGCTTCAATTATTTTTAGCTTTTACAATTTTGTAACTTTTCCCTCTCATTCTATATTTCCTATGAGATTAAAGCCATAGAATGGGTGTAATGGACGGTGTAAGGTGACGGACAGAGATATGATATCAATGTGGTGTGGGCTGAAAGTATTATTTGGTGAAAACCTGGTTCTGTCCAGCTCTGTGTGAGTCAGTGTGAGAGGACTGTAAGGATAGATTCCCAGTCTGTGTATTAGATTTAGCCTGCCCTCTAGAGGTTTTGAGTGGTTACATCACCCAAACAAATCTTTCTCTATAATTGAAACGTACAGCATTATTAAAATTGTTTATGTGGAAGATTTTGTGTGTGATCACGTTGTGATTTTTAAAATTTATTTTAGGCTTTGAATTTAAATAGCACTGAAAAAACATGTTTTTTTTTTGTCTCCAACTTAAGTCACAAAATTTTCAGTACAGTGTACTTTCAAAATGAATAATTCACCTTTTAAACATTCACTTTATTATTATTTTTTGATACATCAGATTCGACAGTCTAAATTCAAAGTGTAAAATGTGAAGTTAAATTTTTTTTTTATAGAAAATGTTATTCTGTTTAAATACTTTCTTTTCGATCAGACCAGTTTAGGTTTTTCAGCAATCTTCCTCAGAGTTGGTCACATGATATTACTGTGACGTGATTTATACAGTCTTTGGCGCTGTTTTCCCACCAATGTGGGCGGGACTACAGCGCCATCTGCAGTCCGACTTCTTCAGTACAGCGTCCCAGGTGTATGAAAGCAAAAAAGCCCCCTCATCCCGGTTTACCACTAGAAGACCAAATTAACTTTTTTGGACCTTCAGATATTCACTGTAAAAAAAAAAAAATTAAGCTCTTAAATTCAACTGTATAAATTCGGAGTGAAAAATTCACAGTAAACTTCCTGGACATCAAGGCCAGCACCTCTCTGTTCCCTAGGAAACAGTACAAGGACCAATCAGAATGTTCAGAATTTACTTTCTCATTTGTTAATCCCGCCCACAAAAGACATCGGCCAATAAGAAACATTTCGCATCTCCTTTTCAGTCTACTGGATCGATTCCTCAGGTCTTGATGTCCAGGAAGTTTATTATGAATTTCAGACTGAATTTCTACTGTTGAATTTAAGAGCTTGACTTTATCTACACATTCAATATATTTAAAAAAAAAATTTACTTCGAATTTTACACTAAATACTGTGTGAGTATTATACTGTATGTCTCTCTATCTTTCTGTCTTGCTAAAATAAACTGGACCTTTTTATTACACACAATAGCAAATTAGAGTTTCCACACGATGAACACAGCTTTCACACGTACAATCTTTTTCCCAGACCATTTGAGCGGCACCGAGCAGATCACTGGCTGCCTGTGGACGTCTATATCGGGGGGAAGGAGCACGCGGTCATGCACCTGTACTACGCTCGCTTTTTCAGTCATTTCTGCAAGGATCAAGGTTTAGTAGCTCATAGGTAGGAGTAAACAACTACTAAACTATGTACTATTTGTCTTCAGACCCCACAACTAATAACGCCTTTTGTTTCCAGGGAGCCATTTCGAAAGCTGCTCGTCCAGGGCCTCATCAAGGGGCAGACGTTTAAATTGGCAAAAAGTGGGCAATATTTGAAGAGAGAAGAGGTTAACTTGACAGGTATGACACAATCCACAGCCTGTCAATGTTACTTTTTATGATCTGTGAACGGTGTCTAAAAATGGCCGTGGTGGATTCTTCTATACTTTACTGTGAGCCTTTATATAATTGGAGCCACAGACGAATAAGAAGACTTTGAATGCTAGTCTTTTTAAATCATCCTCACGCACAGAGGTTGCCAACTTCTCTCTATTGCCTGGTAACAAGAAATGAGTCTTTTGATCCTTGTGTTATCAACTTTGACGAACTGGGTGTATTTTTTATTCTTTCCCCCCGGAAAGTACAAGAAAAACAATGCACTTGTTTGGTATTTTATATTTTTCAGAAAACGTATGGTGTCATGGTGCTTTCTTTTTTTAGGCGAGGAGCCCGTGTCTCTGTGCGGGGATGAGCTTGAGATCACATGGGAGAAAATGAGCAAGTCCAAACATAATGGCCTGGATCCCCAAGATGTGGTGCAGCAGTACGGGGTGGACACCGTGCGGCTCTATATCCTCTACGCGGCTCCACCTGAACAGGACATCCTCTGGAACGTGAAGAGTAAGCCAGTACCTTGATAGCACTGAGGTCAATGTCAAAATCTCATATGGAGTGGAGTGTTTGTATTATCCTTAAAGCTCTCGTCGTTTCGTGGATGTGGGTTTTCAGCGTGCTCAGTTTTAATGTCTATATTAGTGCATTGATTTTGCTCTAGTAGAAGAATCTATGTTGTGCTTGCTATTGTTTTCAAATCCACTTTATTAATCTTGTGGCTTGCTTATCTTTGAAGCTCTGGTTTCCCAAACCCAAAAAACATATACAATAGGATCACCTCACACCGTGTTCTCCCCTGTAAGTAAGTCGGTGTTTCCTGGTTAAATCGAGGGTCACGTGAAATAAATCATTTGTGTCAGCCTTTTATTTCACATACTGTAAATAGGACCAATAATTACAGAGATATTACAAAAAATCCATTATGTTCAGCAGCAAATTCTTCCATATAGGGTGATCAAGATTACCCGGTTTATGATGGTAATAAAAGCTCAAGGTAGGTGAATCGTGAGAATTTTAGGAAGGTAAATCGTTTCTCATGAGCAATAGTGTGTGTATGTGTCCAAATGGAGCCACTCAGTATTAAAAGCTGAATAATTGCATAACGTCACCAAAGGAAGAGTCCCAAAAGAATCATGTGCAGCGTTGCATTTGTTATGTCACAATAAAATATACTGCAAGTGCACGGAAATCAGATTTTCATATTTTTTTTAAATTTGATTTCTAACATAGGCTGAATGTTCTATAGGTAAAAATATACAGACCTGTATAATGAATCAAAAAACTTCAGTGAATAATGATTATTGTTCAGTTCATTATCTGTACCTTGACATGTTTCAAGGGGGAGAACTCCTGTCTTCCTCAGAAGTGTCACCTGACGTGTGTGAGGTGTCTTTTATCAGCTGATGTTCCCAGGCGTGGCCAACTTGACTTGTCCGGTTGGCCACGCCTGCCGCCGTGTGGTGGTCTCTGGAGTAGCGCAGAGGTACAGATAACATCCACTATTGTCAATGAACTGAACAATAATACCTGAATAATGTCTTGTTACTTTTGTGAGAAAGTTTGGACAGTACTTTTAGTAAGATTTGGAGAAATTATGAAGTATTTCTCTAAATTCTGAT
The DNA here is from genome assembly GCA_900303255.1 of Lesueurigobius sanzi. Taxonomy (NCBI): domain Eukaryota; kingdom Metazoa; phylum Chordata; class Actinopteri; order Gobiiformes; family Gobiidae; genus Lesueurigobius; species Lesueurigobius sanzi. The sequence goes on from OMNZ01110006.1 coordinate 8,800, forward strand.
AATCGTAAGATCGCAATATTTTTTCTGACAATGATTGTGACTCAAACACTTGAATCGTGGCATCCCTACTTGCATAGAATACATCAAGTCCTTAAGAACCATATGACATCAAAGTGTGAACCCAGAATGTGTTTTTTAGCTTAAATATCAGCTATGCGGTGTATATTTATTCTGTTTTCCCGGATTTGTGCCTCCTCAGCTGATGCGCTCCCTGGTGTTTTGAGATGGCAGTCCCGTCTGTGGCAGTTAGTTACTAAACTGAGGGGAGCACGGAGTCTCGGAGATTTCCCAAACCCGTCATTACTAAAGAAGAAGGAGCAAACGGAGGCCAGAAAGATTTGGCAAAACAAAAATTATGCCATTCAAGAGGTATGTGATTGACAAGCCTGTAAACTGCCCGTAATAATTACAATTATTAGTTCTTTTATATGTTGTTTGGGCAAAATCTTACTATACAAGTTACGTTTTATCCATGTATCACCAACCATGGGAGGTCATAAGGTATGCTGTGATGTATAAGGGAAGCTTTCTGATTTGTATTGAAGCCATGGTTTCCTAACAAGCTGCCCCTAGACATGCTCTGTAGTCCAGCAGTATATAGCAGTCAGGTCAATCCAGTGTTAAACATCCATTGGTAACATGATCCCCCCAGAGGAAAGGGTAAAAACAGAGGGCATGGAAATTGATTTTAAATCCACTCTGTCTCCCTTCACACTCTTTAAATAGCCTGCCAGGTTTGATTCTGTCGCTGCGCCGCTCAGGGTCATCCTTTAAAGGTCCACTGGCTGTTTGCCCTGAGCTCCCAAAGCCAGTTCTCTCTTTTGATCTATTTCTCAGAAAAGCCTCGGCCTTTTACCCTCCGCTCCCCACGTCCCTTCCCAAATGGGTTATTTTTTCCCCAAGGCCAAACCACTTGTCACCTCTTTTATAAAGCATTGTTTTTGTTTATAGATCACTCTCTATCTATAGACAGTGCATCAGTTGGTAAAGTGCTGGTCTGATAGCCGTAAGATTGGTGGAACTAGTTCATTTTGATGGTGTGTCTTTGGGAAAGACACTTCTACTTTTGGCTAAGACTGTGATATAACTGTGTGTGTGTGTGATATGACTGTGTGAGTGTTGGGTGATTGTGAGAGCTCGTTGGCACATATTGACTGCCACTCTCCGTCAGTCAGCCTCATGGCATCAGTACCGACTACAGTGTGGAGAGAATGAATAATGGCCCACTGCAATGCTTTGAGTTACCGTTGGCCATTATTACAGTTTTTATATATTATTTCAGCAGAACAAATTGTCAATTATATCCTGGCCAGACATGGCTTCTTAATATAAATCCAAGTTTCCATTCATTGAAAATAAACGTTTTATCTAAACCAATTTTATTTTCACAGGTAACTAGTCACTTCACAGAGGATTTTCTTTTCAATGCTGGTATTTCTCGCCTAATGGGCCTGACCAACACTCTGGCTGTAAGAATCCAGTTGCTTATACCTCTTTTCCATTTTCTAACATTAACATTGATCCAAAGTGTTTTTTCTGGTATTTCCAGAGCGCAACTGTCAGGGTCCTGCAGCACAGTGTGGAGTTTGAGGAGGCTTTGGCTGCTCTCATTTTGATGACGGCACCGATGGCCCCTCACCTGGCATCTGAGCTCTGGGCAGGTATAATACAGGAATCTTAAAATATTTTAAACCCAGTGTACACTATGAGTACATATTTAGTTATTTATACAGAGAGGACCCAATGAGAGTACAAGACTCTCTTTTTCATAAGCGCCCTGTTTTATAGCAGAGTATAACAGTACAACAGACAGAAAAAACTTGTACAATTTCAATTAAAACTGTGTTTATATACAGTACAGGCCGGCCAAAAGTTTGGACACACCTTCTCATTCAATGTGTTTCTTAATTTTCCATGACTATTAACATTGTAGATCCTCACTGAAGGCATCAAAACTAAGAATGAATACATGTGGAGTTATGTACTTAACAAAAAAAGGTGAAATAACTGAAAACATGTTTTATATTGTAGTTTCTTCAAAATAGCCACCCTTTGCTCTGATTACTGCTTTGCACACTCTTGGCATTCTCTCGATGAGCTTCAAGAAGTAGTCGCCTGACATGGTTTTCACTTCACATTTGTGCCTTTTCAGGGTTCATTAGTGGAATTTATTCTTTATCAATGGTCATGAAAATAAAGAAAGCACATTGAAAACACATTGAATGAGAAGGTGTGTCCAAACTTTTGGCCTGTACTGTATATCTATATCTAGTTTCTATATATTTAGATTCATCTGAGATTAAGAGGACAGCATTAAAAATGTCTTTAGTCCATTTTTCTCTATTGTGATTGCAATTAGGTTTGCAATTTATGTTTTAAAATCCACAGGGTTAGTGTGTTTTATAATAAGAGTTTTGTATTCTGCAAAGGACATTGTGCAGTTGCATCCAAATTATTTATTTTCTTTCATTGGTGTATTATATTTTCTTAACACTTCCTTGTATTAGTAAATGTAAGGTATGCTGTTTCCAGGTATTTTAACAGAGCTCAATTTAATTTGAAGTCTAATTATAAGCACTGCTTTCAATTTTGTCTTCATATAGTCTCTCAAGTTTATTATGAAAAGAATGTTGCCTCAGATCACAGGATAATTGCCAAACTCGCGCTTGCTAACAATCATAAGTGATGCAACTAACGGCAAGTGAATAAGTCAAATCTCCTGTTTCTGTTAAAGGTCATTATCAAATCAGTGCTATTTTTATAAATCACATTCTCGCTCGATTGAACAAACCACCGGCAGCTGACTCTTAATCTTTAGAGGAAAAACAAACAATACAGAGGAACATCAGCGTCACTTTCCTTGCCTCGTGCTTGGACCTCGGACATCCCCTGACTCTTGCTGATACACACACAAGTTCAAAAGTAAAACACCTTTGTAAATGGTACAACACTTACAGATCAATGGATTGGCCTGCATTCATTCTGTATGGTTACTTTTGTTCCCTTTTGCATATATTTTAATGGGTTATTAGTGTAGAATTTTTACCAGCAGAATGAGTTACTGTTTGAGTATCCGACTATGACATAATGCTGTATTTTTGAGGAGCGAATTGTGTCTTTTGTCTTGCCACATACTGCAAAATGTTGCTAAACCCCGTGTGATCATGCTGCCCTGATGTCATTGCACATTTCACTCTCGCTTGCTATCTGTCACACATAGTCGCAGGATAGAGGAAGTTCACATCCTTCCCTTGTAGCCCCTTTTGGGTGGATCTGCACAGGGGGGATTAGATGGATAACCACATTGTCCCTAACCTCTTGACATGGAGGGTATGCGCTTACATCATTTTAATTCTTAACAAAACGCAACGTTCAGCTCTCGGTGTCAAAAATATACACTTTACACTCTATATGGTGAACCAAAAATACATCTCCTTGTCCTCCAGGTCTTTGCCGGATAAAGAACCCATTGAGTCCGTTACTTCAAGAGGGAGACGTGTTACTGCAGCCTTGGCCCAACGTCGACGCTGAATACTTGGAGGCCCCGGACTTTGTGGAGTTGACAGTATTGGTATGTCGATATGCACAATATCACAACACACACACACACACACTGTTGAGTCAAGTAGGCCACACAAAATAACAGTGTCAAGGATAACACTGTGGACCGACTGATGTACCCTGTCTATACCTTAAAAAGCCCTATTCCAGATTAGTTTTGTCCTCCTTTTGTATATTGTAAACTTAGTATTTGTGGAAATAATGCCGTGTATTTA
>OMNZ01110006.1:15474-50941 GCA_900303255.1 Lesueurigobius sanzi
CCGTACTCGACAGGTGACTCCAGTAAAACTAATGTTGAATCAATCGGTAAGTCAGTAGCAAGTGACTTAATATTTCTGATGCACCAAAATAGATCTCGTCATTAAGAATACTGCTACGCAAAGAGAAAATTACAAGCAAACGTTTATTTTTGTGTATTTTTGCAAATGAACTCTTCAAATACCAACTCGTATCTCTGTTATTTATCATGGTGCATCTCCTGAGAGAGAGAGAGAACATAATCCTGTCTCGCACTTCAATTCACATGATCTGGCTTGAATACAACAACGGTCAGCTGACGAACTCCTGCTGACGCTCCAAACCAACTCCATGTACTGGCAACAAAACAACATGCAATATATCTACAAGAGACAGGAATCCACCCACTATAAGGATTACCAGCCAGTTTGGCCAGTGCATTGGATCAGCAAGGACTTTTTACATATTATTTAGAATAAGGAAGGAGGCCTAAGTTTTAATAGAAAAATTTAATAAAAAAGTTAAATAAAAAAATCTGAATCCAGGAAAAGACGGTATATAAATCCACTAACTGGATTTAGTCACTCTGTAAATTGTCCTGGATGATTGAATATTTTATTGAGTTTAATCAGGGTTTGGGATGGTTTGCCTGATGACTGTACAATCTACAGTACAACACGTGCACTGGGATGTGTCGCCACCCACTTTGTAACCTGATGGGACTTAATATCTCGGGCCCTTTTTGAAGAAGCGAATTGGCATCTGAATGCTGAAATGACAAGTTGAATCGAGTTAGTGGACTCTGTTTGTATTTTTATTTAGTTTCTTGCTAAGCCTGGCATCTGGGCAATAAGGTTTTAGGTTCGATCCCAGGGCGGAGCCTTTCTGTGAGGAGTAGGCATGTTGCACCCGTACCTGCATGAATTTCCTCCTAAAAACATGTACAATAGTCCAGGATGGATGAGAGCATGAGTGCCAGTGTGAGAATGGGACAACGGATTTAATGAGCCCATAGCTAAAGTTTGGCGTAGCGGCATATGCAAAAGGCAACATACACTGCCATGACCAAATATAAACCAAACAACACCAATTAGCTTTTATTTAATAGACAAAGAACTAAAATAATTCAATTACCCTGACTGAGTAATATATGCAGTATAATTGTTCCCATATGCAGTCGTAGAATATGTTTTCTTCAAGCTCTTGTGTTGTGGCTTTCTTTGGCTCAGTGTGGTTTGGCCTCACTACCTCTATCCTTTAATCACACTTGGGATTTTCTCCCAGAAGTAAGGCCTTAGCCACAAACATAGTGCGGAAATGGCTCAAAACATGATCCACAAACATACATAGACAAAAGGCCTTGAACCATGTTGAAATTGTACAAAAAGCAACTCCCATGCTCTTGGTTATTGTTGCCTTCCCATAACTACCACCTATGCTTTTATAACATCCACTGAGAGAATGGAGGATACCGTTGCCTGGCTTAGTGCGATGACACTTGCATATTATAGCTTTGACACTCCACACGCTCACAGAGATAAAATTAGTAACTTCTATCTTTCTTCTTTTGCCTCTGATCCTTAGGTCAACAATAAAAGCTGTGGGAGAGTGACTGTGCCTATGCAGGTGTCCAAGGATTTGGAGGCAGTCCAGAGGTTGGTCCTGGACAGTGAGCTTGGACAGACTCATCTGAGCGAGCGGAAAGTCAAGAGAGCCATTCTATCTCCAAGGACAGCACTCATTAACTTTCTTATAGATGAATGACTCGAAGGCATTCACCATATATAGTTTGTATGAATGGAGCTTCTACAGACAGCAGGCTTGGACTGTTTATAAAGCTGGAAAATATAGTCAAAATGTGGTCTCAAAATGCAAACACACAAAATGACAAAAGATATACTATTTAAACAACAGTATCAAACTTCTCAAAGGCTTCTGGCTACTGGAGCCAAATGGTGCCTCAACACACATTTCTTTACTTGCATCATGGTATCACCAAGTCCTATGCACTCACACCATGAATGTAAATATGTTTAATACTATTTATATTTTTTAATTAAAAACATGAATTTATTGCGTATAGCTTTTCTTTCTCCCCCAGACTCCACTTCAGATGCCAGTCATTGTTGATATCTCTCCGTATCCCACTTTTGGCTTCACACCTCTCTCCCGCCATATGCCTGTTCGCTTGAGTTACTTCCCCTAATCCGGCCTTATCGGTTTTGTCTCCAGCTCCTGCTTTTAGCCTCTGATTACACACAACACTTATCGTGGCTTCAGAACTTTTTCAGACCTCTTTTAATTATCCGTAAATGTATTTTATTTTATATTTAATTATTTAGCATTATCTGGGATGTATTATGAAGCAGATTTGATGCTGCAATTATATAAATGAAATGTATTTTTCTATAGATAACAATTTGATCATTACGATTAGGAATTAGGCATTTACAAAGTTTTGAAAAAAAAAAACAGATGAATATGGGATAGCATGAGTACCCATTCCTTAGCTAAACTGGTTAAATCCTGGTCGTGCTGCTTGGCTGTTATTGTATTCTTCCGCAATTTTTCGGCAGATGTTTCGGTGCATGGTTGGCAACAGCTGATGCATTTAGACGTGTAGCTCAGTTTATTTAAGTAACATTTCGGTTACAAAGCCAGAGAAGCATTGCTCTGTTTGTGAACAATGATTTTGCCTATCGTAGAACTATTATTATTTATTTAAAGTATTCATGTTGCCTACCGAAGCCCCGGACGTGACGACATCGCGATCGCTCGTATGGGTATCGAGAGAAAAATATTTTCCTTTTAGAGCAACTTTTGATGCCTGGCGGCTCCTGAGACGGCACTAAAGAAAGTTACTTGGTTGTTCAGCTCAAATAAATGATAAAAAATAAAAACAAAAATAAATAATATTTGAAATAACAGTGTTTTATGGTTCTAGATCAGTGGTTCTCAACATTACCCCAAGATGACAAGACAAGAGCCAAAAAGGAATATTTATTCAAACCTGTAAAATGCTCTTCGGTTTTAATCTGATAAAATGCTATATTTCTCCACAGATTTTTGTTGAAATACACATTGAATAAACCTATAAAGTAAAGAAATTCTGGCCATAAGCACCAGTCATTTGACAATCTAAGGCAATCGTAGGCAAAAATTCTTCAGTCTTCATCTGTACTGTACTCTGTAGTTGGAAGTGTAGGACGAAGAATCTAAGGCAATGTTTCAGTAGATAAATAATGAAAGTATTGTTCTCAAGCAAAGGCCTGGGACCCGCTGAAATTGGTTCCACAACCCTCTTTTGAGTCCCGACCCACCAGTTAAGAACCACTGTTCTAGATGGCCAGTAATATAGTATAGGTTTCGAAAAAAGTATCATTCAGTTGTAAACCAAGCATCAAGTACTGCTCTCGAAATGTTTTTTTCACTGTATCCAGCCCTAATCAGAAATGTCAGGGACTTTTTACATTTGTGCAACATCCTTCTTTCCGTTGTAGCCAGTTCTCTACACCTACCTGTGTCCATTGAGCCGCTCATCTTTGGGCCATGGTGATTCAGAGGTTCGCTCTCCGAGGACAAATGCCAGTGGCTCTGAAATGGATCTGCGGGGTCTGCCCACCGATCTATCTTTAAATGCTGCGTGTGAGTCAACACTCCTATGCTTTAGCCATCAACTCTGAGATCCCATACTCTTTGATAGTCATATAATAATATACAATAATGAATAATCAAGGAAGAGAAACGGCTGGGTTGTATCTCTGAAATTGCACAGTAGGGAAAACCGTGTACCACTTTTGCACACTCAGCTTTTCTAGGAGGAAGTTGTTTTATTTTTATATCTTTCCATTGTGTAATTGTTTAGTTTCAAGTGATTCTGTAGGAGAGACACGTGTAGATTTATTTCCATTGCCTAATGGTATTTTCCATATTTCTTTGCTCTATCGACAATGGTCAGGTGACAGGAAAAGGACCCTGGAGACTCACAATAACAGGAAAAGCAACTCCTATGTGTTTTCTACATAGGGTTACATTGGGAGTACACACCTTATTATTAGTACTAATATTGAATTTATTTAAATTCTTAGTATACTCTAGTTACTGTAAATAATCTATACCATGCAGTTTTTAAGCCATTTCCATAAACATTCACCTTGGTCTCATCACTTCATTGTATAGCGTCCCAGTAGTGTTCATCTTTGTCAAACTCTAGGCGGCTTTTTGTGCCTGGGCTTTAGGAGAGGCTTCTTCCATGGACAGCACTCACGCATGCCGTTACTATGCAGTGTATGCTGTATGGTGTCACGGGAAATAATCACCCCAGTTTGGCTACTTCCATCTTTTTAAAATTGTCGTACCACTTTTGCAACAGTATTCTGACCGATAAGTACATTTTTGCTGTTCTAATTATAACCTTCACCTTTGTGGTGTAGATTTTTTTTTAATTTTTTACTCAGGTCTTGTGTCATTCCTCTTCCATGTGGTGCCATCGCTGACAGCATGAAATAAATAGGGGTTTTCTTTCAGTAACACCCTTTTATAGTCAACCGTCTGCTGGACACCTGTGTGATGAATAATTTGTGTCACCTGTGGTTGAATTCTCGTTAAATTAGGCTTTTGTAGTCTAAAATTTAGCTTTGCGCCAGAGAATTTTAGAGTGCACCCATTTCTGCACGACCCTAATTTGAGTAAAACCGATATCAGAATAAATAAATACATGTCTTTCATCTACAGTATAAGTATGCTTTATGGTGAAACATTCATAATGTAAATCTCCAAATATATTATTATCCATTTTATAATTACTTTGTCACAACCTCAGCAAAATATCACACATTTCCTGGTGCTGCAGTTTCCATGACGACCAGTATAATTGTTGAATAGCCCTCAGCTTCATAGTGACTCACTTTGGACGAAAGCTCTTTGCATACAGTGTGACACGCTCCCTCCGGTTGTTGTTGTTGTTAATGAGTTTTTAAAAAGTTTTAATCTGTGCTGCTACTGGTGGAAAGGGCTCGCAGTTAAGGAGCTTGGCACAACCCCACTGTGCCCGAGCAACTGGCCGATTCATACAATAATGCTGGGTTCCCACTACTTTCAGTGTGTGAGCTCATAATGTCAATTACAAGCCGATTTACTCTTGGCTTTGGGGCAAGAACAGACAGGTTTGCGGACTATTTATTTACACAAATCACCACAGCAACCCTCATTCAGTTTGGCAGGCTTACTGTAGGCTATGTTGGCCACATTAAACATGAATTATCCTTTGCTTTCTCTTTCTCTTACTGTCAGTTTTTAGGGTTGGCACAATGATTTAAGTGCTCTCATTCTACTGTAATATAATGGTTATGCAGATGATGTCAACAGAAGAGAAATGTGAATGATATGTTATCTGAAAAATAGAGGTCTGTTTATAATTAGGTAAGTGCACCCTAAATACATTACACAATCATAATGGCCTATAAACTGTAAATAGCCTATAGAGCAACTGCATTTGCCTGTACAAATACCTTCCATCTTTTCATCTTGATTTCCTTGTAGTACACAGACAATTTGCTTGAAAGAAAATGACCCCTTTTACAAAACTCAATTGAAATGATGTGCCATTTAACTTATTTATTCTTACAGAGCTTTGAACTACTAAATACAAATGGTAATTAGTGTAATTAGTGTTTTGGTCTAATTAAAATGTATTATATGGAGTTATGCTGAGAGCCAGAGCATCCGTTCAGAGACCACGTGCCCTGCGAGGTGTGACGTAGCTCACCCAAAACTGGAAAAAACAATTAAATAAGTGATATTTATATAATGTAATTATAGATGTGGGCATATTTGCAAACGTTATCCATCCTTAGAACAACCTGCACTGTTATAATTTGATGACTTTTGTCGGCCTTTGTTACTAATAAGCTACTGTGTGTTGTAGAAATGAATGAAATGGGGCTTATTTTTATACTCTTTGAAGATTTGAGTCCCTCTTTTTAAAACCATATTATTTTCCACCAATTTATCTGGATACTTGACAGTGAGACTACTAATGCCCTCTTTCTCTCTATTTTTTTTAAAATTCATTTTATTTGCCATAGCTTGTTTAAGCGAGTACATTGTATTTCAAGACGACACTGGTTGCACAGATGCGCCACAGAAGTGCGCACTGCGCCTTTAAAAACAAACTGTTTTCAGTGGCAGCTCTCGACCGGTGGCCACGTACGGCACAGCGCTCCAGATATTACCCGAGGTCTTCTGTCAAAGCAACACTGATCTAAGCTGTTTTGCTTGGATTAATCGACGGAGAGGGCACATCGTCGATTCGGATCAACTTTTGGAGTGTTTTTCCCTGGATAAAGTTTTGAATGAATCTTTCCCAGTGGGACTGTAAAGCGGGAGGAGGGAGGGGGCGCTTATAGCGGGTCCAGGATCAGGTCTGGTTTCACACATAGGCGGTCTGTTCGAGCGGAGCTGAGCTTGGCACAAAAAAGTTGTCCAGGTTTGGACTTTTGTACTTTGCACCACGAGAACAGCGACTGGAAGAACAGAGTCGGACAAGGACATTGGACTTTGCCCTCTACAAGGACACACTGAAAGCGAGTTCGAGCTGGAGTAAATAATTGGCTACTTTTTGTGGAACTTGAAAAATCAATACCTGCAAAATGGATAAATACGAGGATTTGGGACTCGAGGCAAGCAAGTTCATTGAGGACTTGAACATGTATGAAGCGTCCAGGGATGGTTTATTCCGAATGAAAAGAGACGCAGGAAATAACCCTGACTTTGAAGAGACTCGGAGGGTCTTTGCCACCAAAATGTCAAAAATACACATGCAGAAGCAGCAAGAGGAGATGGCAAAGAACAACCAGGCTTTAAAAATGAACGGGAGTCACAACAGCACTTATTATACCAAAGACCGGCCGCCTATTAACAGTTCCAGACAGTCTGGAGAGGCAGCCGCCAAGCCCCCCATGCTTTCTGCCCCTGCGGCTGCGGGTCAGTACGCGCACTATGACGGCCAGAAACAGCAATCCACCATTCAATCTGAGCCTCCGGTCCTCAGAGCATACAGCTACGGAAACAATTACGATAATAGAGAGAGTCTAGACCCGCAATTATACCAACATAACACCTCCATGGCCCCCAACCCAGGAAATGCGTCTCATAGCGCGCTCATACACAGTCAGCCGGTCGGTCACGCTACTTCCTGGGCCCCATCGATAGAGGGACAACTTTCCCAAACTTTGTCTGGGGGCAATAGTGCACCCCAGTCACCACAGCACAAGTCTTCTCTTCCCTTCACTAATAGCTTTTCATCTCAGCAGAATCAGCCTGGAGTCTCACCAGTGAACCACAGTAAAGGATGGGACGGTGATCATCCAAGTTCAGCCAAACCAGAAGCCATCCCCACCCTGCCTCTAAGTGCCTTCACTGGAGGAGTGGACTTCAATGTGCACCACTCTTCTCCACAGCAACCCACAACTCAATACTCTCATCCATCTCCGGTTTCCAAACCTTCAACCAGCCACAATGGCCCTTCTCTCATGCCCTCGGACACTGCGAAAACTAAGGATGGCATGCCTTCCTCTGTTGTACCTGGCAGAAAAAGTCCCAGCCAAGGTCAAAGTCATCCCCAAATGCCTAACAGTGGACCGTCCGGCACCCTTGAAGCCCCAAAGCCTGGACAGATGTCCTGCCAATCTCCTGTCACTGCACCTCTCGACCAGGGGCCCACAGCAGCCGAAATAAAATTAGAAGCCATCACTACGCGCCTGGAAAAAGAGATGGATACACAACCAAAGCAGGATTACTTTGGTAAGACTTTGTTGTGACCTGACACCAACCAGGGCGGGGTCTTCAGCAAACACAATTATACAAACATGCATGTTACATGGACCACAATACTCTCATTTACATAACATACAGCCTGGTTGTGTTACTTTCGTAGCGGGGATACACAATTCACAATCAAACTAATTTCAATGGGTGTAATGAGCAAATCGCAAAAAGTGAGCATTTATTTAGGCTGTACTTTATAATTTGCAAACAACAGTTCATATTTCATTTTTCTCTCAAATGTTGTAAACTGAATCTGTAAATCTACTCGCAAAGATCCTCGTGGAAAAAAAAACTGCAATTGGGTTTTAAATTAAATATTAAAGGAATAGTAGTTGCCAATTAATTATAAAAACCTATAGTAACCAATAGTTTTTTATTTATGTACTGTACATCAAAGGTGGAGGATCACACATGAGTTTACCCCACAACTGTTAACATGAAGTGTAGCAGGTGTGGGTTACAGACTGATCTGCTTCATCTTCACCTTTTTAATATTGAGACATGAAGACGCAATGCTGAAATGGCGTACAATACAAGACTCAGGGTCAACCTTGGGATGTCACGTATCCGTCTAAAACTGAATACAAAGCTGTGTTTGAAGAGAGACCATGACCACACAGTTCAGCCACTGTATTCACACCGTGGACATGTCCTGAGTGCATCTCTGCGCCGGTCAAGGGCCCCCATTCAGCTTGTATTTGTTGTAGCAAACGTCAGGAATAGTGCGGCGCTCTGAATATTAGACGTGTGGGAGGGCGCCGTGTAATCAGCGGAGGTTTTAAAGCAATGTGCTTGAGTACATGTCTATTTTTATTGACGTGATCCCACATAGAGCCCACACACAGTTCCTGAATGAAGTTTCCCACCAAGGCCCATCCTCTGAGTCATGCCTCTATGACGGAGGAACTTGTGTAGGCTAGTTTTCCACATGCTGCATAAGGTAAATTTAAAGAGACATTTTTAATTATTTTCAGGGCTAGAGCTTAGAAATCAGTGAACTCTTTGGACCGGTCCAAAACCTGGATAAATCTGGATGAGATTATTTCAGAAAGGCTAGTGTAAGCTGTGAACAACCAAATTCTAGACTGACCCTCCATACACATTTTTGTATTCTAAGTAATTGATTCAATACTTAGACAACTGTAGAAGAAAACACTAAAAATGGCTTTATGGCATTGACTGTCCATGTCTGTATTTTGCAACAAGTGGTGTGCTGATTGGCAGAAGTGCAGATGGAGGCTCTGGGAAAAGGGTCTGGTGCCAAACGGCTGCACCGAGGGAGCACAGAGGAATGTCTGGAGGAAGACAGGGAGGAATTAAGAAACACCCTTAATACACACAGGTCCTGATCATTTAAGAGGAGCTTGGGGTGCAGCTGAATGGATCAATGGACAAACTAATATGGGTATATTTGTGAACTTGACTTTGTTAGAGGGACTTAAAGGTACTAACATTTTGCTCCCGATGACCAGCTAGAATATGATATTTTTGCAGTGGGTAATCAAAGAATGGGTTTGGATGAGGTCCTTACCTTTTTAAATCCCGTATTTGGCTGCTTTTAGTCAAAATCTTCATGCCGATGGTCTGGAGACGTCCCGCTCCCAGTAAAGTCACAGGTTGTAGGAGAGGTGAGCCGGTCACAGCAAAGGCACATTTCAACCAGAAAAAATATCTAGAATAAAATAGATGCTTGTATTTTATTCTAATTATTGGGTGGATGTTATACCTTTTTAAGTGTGGGGCATCTCCGTAATATTCTTTTTATCGACGTCAGCGTTTAGTGCAGTGTTTGCGTAGGGTATTAATGTATCCCATCTGGCAGTAAAATATTATCCCAACCTTTTCCCAGGGTTTTGGCTTCTTCTCTAGTGGTTTATACGGTTAACATGTTTCAATCGACTTCCTGTCTTGTTCATAGCAATATTTGTTTTCAGTATTTGACTTGTAACACAAAAAGACACAGCACCATTCATTCCCTTCAGCAAACTCAAATATCAACGATGTTCGCTTTCAAACTTAGTTCTCATTCACATCTTTTAAAGTTGATTCTCTGCACAGTAGTGGCGTTTTGCGCAGAAAGTAGCCCATGGCCTTTAGTTGTGACAGCTGGAGAAAGTGAAAAAGGATTTGATGTTTTGCTTCCCTGCCCCCAATCCTATAGGCAGCATTTTTAGTCCCTGAATAATATAAATATTTTGGGATATTGGACTGGAGGGTCAAAGGGAGATGTTTTTCCACACTGGTGCAGAGAAGAAAACCGGTAGCACACATGCGAGGAATGCCACTGAACTAAAGTAAATTAAAATAGGCCCTTGTACATAAGCTTCTTTGTCTAAGGGCCTACTTACGTAAGGCTTTATCTCTGAGTATTTATGGAACATTGCTTGAATAGCTTGATGCATTTGTTGTCCTCAAATTATTATGCTGAAGCTAAGATAGAATCATTGATTTTTTTATTAGTTTTGGTGTGGTGGATGAAACATTCTTCCCTCTGCTTTCTCATAACACCAAATTGTCTATTTCTAAATCTTTTTTCCAGTCACTGAGACGTAACATTAGGGGTCACAGTGCTCGCAGTGTTTCTTTTATTTATAGTGCTATTGTATGTTGAGAGGAAACATTTGAAGAACGCCACCAGCGTAACACTGTTTTTGGAGCACAGATGCGCGTGATGCTTGTTGGTCACACTGGAAACTGAAGTGGCTTTGTCTGTGTTTAAAAAGGTTGGATCAGTTCGAATCTGTGCTGCTGCTTCTACGTGGATCTGTAAAGAACGCCTGTATTTACGAGTACACAAGGATCACATTGAGATGGCAGTCAGCGTATCATAGACAGCTATTGTTAATGAAGCAAACAACAAAATATTCTGTCTTAATAATGTGTAAAACCTGCTAACCTGTAGTTTAGACAAGTAGTGCCCAGCCTTTTTCTCTCCATGCCCCCTGTTTTATCATTGGACACATCAGCGCATGCATGTGACTCTTAGATGTGTTTAGCAAATCATATTTCAGTTTTCTCTGAACGGTTAAAGCTCCTGGTTGTGTTGTGTTTTAAAGAACACTGTAAGTGTATAACAAAAATGACTTCATGTGTAGATAGTATTTGTGTCTGAATTGGTTCATGGTCATGGTGACTGTCGATGCCACTTATCGTAGTCTAAACCGGCTTTGTCGTATAGATAATCGAGGCCCGGGAGGAAACAGTAGAGCAATTCTGAATATTTACAACTAGAGATGTCAAGATTAAGGTTTTATGATTACCGCGGTTATAAAGGCTCACGGTAGGTTTATCTTTAGAATTTTAGGACTCTGGGTTAATCGTTTATCATGAGCCACAGTTTGTATGTGTCCGAATGGAGCGCACTCAGCGGCAAAGGCTGAAGAAATGTCCACTCAAGTCAGAGGCAGGTTAAATAATCCAGTGTGCAATGAGAACATCTTATTCATCTTCACATGATGAAAGCATAATGTCGCCACAGGAAGAGTCCCAACAGAACCATGCGCTGTGTTTGTTGTATCACTGTGTAAACGAAAGTGTAAGCGCATGGAAATCAGCCATTCAAAAATTTTTATAGGTTTTTAACCGAACAACAATCACATTAATATTTTATACTTTTTGTGAAGGCCTACACCCAGCCAAAATCCGGTCTAAACCTGATCTAAATGTGACCTAAACCTCACCTAAACCTGGCCTAAATCTGGCCTAAATCTCAAGTTTGAAGGCAGTACTTATTGTAAGATTTTGAGATGTTCTCTGTATTTTCTTCCTAAATTCCGATAATCGTGAATAATCGTAAAATCGCAATATTTTCCCCTACAATAATCGTCACTCAAAAATTTTGATTCGTGCATCCCTATTTACAACACAATTTACCTCATGAGTGGTAATTGGTTTGTCTGATAGCTTTAATTAGATCCTTATTTACTATTCAAAGACCTAATGAAGCTATTTTGTCATTGCAAACAACTTGAAAAACATTTCCTCTTTTAACGGGCCACGTTGCTACCAGCTTCCAGATGCGGATGCGTTTTGTCTCTTGTCTTTGTTGCATTGTATGATGTCAGATGGGTTATTGTGTCCATATGTGTCATGGGCAACAATGGCGTAATGGGGACATGTAACTGATCAGGTCTTAATATACTTCAGGCTTGATAATACAATCTGCATGTGAACACTGCTGCTTCCTCCCTCCTCTGACTTGTCTCTGTTGTGTTGCAGGGCTCTGTGTTAAGTGCAACAAAGCGGTGTATGGAGCGGGCCAGGCCTGTCAGGCCATGGGCAGCCTGTACCACGACAGCTGCTTCACCTGCAGTGCCTGCAGTGAGTACACCTCAACACCATGTTCCTCCCATTCTTCTTAAGACTTTAATCTTTTGTCCTGCTTTGGTCCTGTGCTGCCAAAGACCCTGTTCTTTATAAGTGCTTCCTTTTTCCACCCTCTCTTATGCCCCAAGCAACACCACACAATTATTCTAGGATAGCTATACTGGTGTTCGGTTTCTGGGTGGGTCATTCACACCTTCACAGAAAGACATGCAGAAAAAATACTTGTGAAATTCAGCAAAATAAAATCAGAATTTCAATTTCACACGATCTGTGGAACTGGCATTTCCACACCACCTTTGACCTTTCTGCTCAAAACCTTGAATGACCAACGCCTTGGTATTTGCTCAAACGTGAATATTTGTATGGGAGACAGAAAAGGATGAACCCTGTGTCTTAAAAGTGACCGGAGGAGTTTACACACCACATACCACTCATAGCAGGCCTCATGTGGGGCCAAGGAGGGTTATGCATGCAGCAGCTACCAGCTCCATGGGAATGCCTGGGAGCCGGGGCGGTATGCAGGCACGGCGTCTCGTCCAGTGATCTGCTAAAGGACACTGGGAGCTGTGTGCCAGAGAGGCCCAACATAACAAAGAGTGTTGCTATTGAGAGCGCGCTCACTGCCCACCTCATTGAGCTCACAATGTTCTAGAATTGAGTGTCATGATTTCAGCTGGATGGCAGGGTCCTGTATTATTCTATGGATAAGTTACTGAAGGGTTATGAAGGAAATAAACATTGCCATTTGCCTTAGAGATTGGGTCCTGTCAGCTTGCACAAATCACTTCTACGCCTGTAAATGAATTAAGGCAACATACAACATTAATACTACATAGAAGACCTTGTCAATGCTTTATGTGGATAAGCCCAATAAAAACAGAAAGAGAAAAAATCTGCATTTTTTGACTGTCAACATTTTATGGCAAATTCCACCAGGAGACAAACCACAAACAAGCTATGAAAGCATTCATGATTTGGTGCTCAGACTCCAGCAGAAGACATTATGCAATATGTACTGTATCTAGGGGCATGAAACAAAGTGGCTTTATGTCTTCCCACTGGAGCCTTGACACTGGTGTTTGGAGGAGAATCAGGCCAGTGGTGGAGCAGAGGAGTGATGGTGTGGAGATGGGTCTAGGCACGAGCTGGGAAGTGTGTGCAGTACTTGTAGAGAAGTATAGAGTCCTGGGTGATGATGATCGGCGGAGGCTGTGACGACTGCAGTTATAGGCTGAGGAGGTTGGTGATGGGCGTGACGCTGCAGGGAGGTCTCCGAGGCCTAATTTCTTCCCTTCACATCTGACCTGTCTTCCACCTCAATATTAAACTCTGTGCGCTTCAGATTGATGTCTCATTATTGCAACCCATTCAGTCTGTGACGAGACTGGAGATGCAGAAGTTTGTTTCTTCCTTCTTGCTTTAGTGTTTGTACTTAAATGCACTATACAGTTGTGACAAAATGTTGACATACCCTTTTAATCTTTTGGCCATTTTTCGTAGAATATGAATGATAACACAAGTTTATACAAGAGTTTGAATGAAATAAAAACTACTCAAATGTCCCTTTACTTCAACAACTCAAACTCAAACAACTGTTGTTTGTTTCAAGATGCACAATATGTAACCTTTTGATCAGGGACGTTTGGCTAGTTTTTCTAGTTGAAAAGCGTAAACAAACAGATTTTTTTGACAATAAATGGCTTCACACAACCACTAACCATGAGTGAAATAAAGGTTTTTGTGTTATCATTCATATTCTATGAAATGCATAAGTTTATGTAAACTTTTGAGAACAACTGTATCTGATTTTTTAAGTACAAATAATGAAAGAGGAAGCAAGTGAATTAAATTGAAAGTTGTGGTCCAAACACATTCCTAGCTTTCACAACACATTTCTAAAATCCCATTTTTAGGCACATTTCCCAACTTGCGGGGTCAGCTTTTAGAGTAACTGTCATAGAAATGCAGAAAAGTAGCCTGCAAAACTCGTCATGAAGACTATTACAGTATTTCCACAAATGTCAAGACAATTTACTAATAGGGGACAAAACACATTTCCTTCCACTACTGTGAAAGAATAGGTAATTATGTAGGAGGAGAAAGGGAAAAAGGCATTCCTGCTGCCTCTAGAAGCCCCTGTTCGTCACTGCAGGGGGTGCCTGAGTGGGACAATCATTGACAAACTCCTGAATGTTCAGTCTGGTGCTGCGGAGATTGAGGAAGTTGATAAGAGGAGCTGGTTTATACAGTAACCTGTAGAAATGACATTCAGTGGAAAAAGTATTATGAATCCTCCTTAGTGGCCATAACCAAGGCCAAGTCTGATGGTATGCTCACATCTGGACGTGACTTCTCTACGACTTTGACTAATCGGCCCAGATGTGGCTCACTTTTAAAATGCAGAAATGTTTTTACTTTTGTTTCCATGAGGGATCTGTGTGAAAGCATGCAAGGAGGACTGTTTGCGCGGCAATGTGGCCTCACTGTGAATTCCTTGGTAGCGAGTTGCTCATTTTCTATATGGGATTATACAAATCAAATTTATGTTTAATTAGAAACAGTCGTGTGTTTCTGCCCCTCAGGTGCTTTACATTTTTATGAAAGCGCTGTGTTTTTAGAAGCACCTCTCAAAGTGTCTTCTGTGACTCCTGACTTTAATTAAGCTCTTATCTCCAGCCTGACCTCAGGGCCATTCTCTTGGTCTCATTGGAAATAAAGACAGGAATGTGCAAAGAGGGGTGGCCCACATCTCACTGTCATCCCCTCTGCCCTTATAGGAGCTGAAGGTAATTACCTCGAATGGATCGCATTGTCCAGGTGGCTCCTCTAATATTTGTCAGTTCTGAGTGGCTAGTGAGAGCACAGAAATCTACTACTGTTTGGCTAATGATCCGCTCTCAACACATTACAATCAGTTTGTATAAAGGGCCAATAATTACAACTTCATAATGAGCTATATTTGATGATTTAAGGTGAGACACTGCAGGTGAATAGGGAAAAAATGTAAATTGAGTTAATCAATTACTGACTTAAATTTGAGGAAAAAATGTATTGCAAGTTTTATGTTTTCATATAAAAATAAGGTATTGTACAGTGCATTCTGAAAGTATTCAACCCCCTTCACTTTTTCCACATTTTATGGTACAGCCTCATTCCAAAATGTATTAAATTATTATTATTATTTTTTTTTAATCAATCTACACACAATACTTAATAATGACAAAGTGAAAAAAGTTATTTTTTTTTTTTTTTGCCATTTTATTAAAAATAAAACACACATCACATGTACATAAGTATTCACAGCCTTTACTATGACACTTAATACTGAGCGCAGATGCATCCTGTCTCCACTGATCATCATTGAGGTGTTTCAACAACTTGACTGGATTCAACTGATTGCATTTGATTTGGACAGGCCCACACCTGTCTGTAAGGTCCCACAGCTGACCGTGATGTCAGAGCACAAACCAAGCCATGAAGTCAAAGGAACTGTCTGTAGACCTCTGAGACAGGATTGTAGCCAGGCACAGATCTGGGGAAGCTTGGTACAGAAAAATGTTGCAGCATTGAAGGTCCTGAAGAGCTCTGTGGCCTCCATTATTCGCAAATGGAACAAGTTCAGTACCACCAGGACTCTGAGCGGTTGGGAGAGGGGGCCTTGGTCAGAGAGGGGACCAAGAACCAATGGTCACTCGGACAGAGCTCCAGCGTTACTCTGAGGAAATGGGAGAACCTTCCAGAAGAACAACCAGCTCTGCAGCACTCCACCATAAAGGCCTGATTTGCTGCAGAGATGAAAATTCAAATTTTGGAGTTCAAAGCTAAATAATCAGGCTAGGAATTAGACACTGAAAAATCTTTCTGAACAAACCTTCAAAATAATATTAAATGCAAAACAGTTTGGAGTCGGGAGCTATAAAGTGGAGATGTTGGCATTTGAAGTTACAATTTTCTGTGTAAATCTATGGAGAAACATTGAATCAGAAAATTGAACACCTTATTGTGAAGATCTGGATATATACAGTATTTGTTTCCAGGTGAAAGTATATATATATAAGAGATTAAACTAAATGTTCACTTCATATTGTTCAGTGATTGGCTTGGGCCCAGTTCTCCAGTTTTCCCAATTAAAATGAGCTACTTCTGGTGTATTCCCCATTAGTCAAGCTACTGTGTTGGTTTAATTTGAAGTACAAAGAGGCAGGTACACCAGGCACGAGATAAACCGGGGGCCCATGTTTTCCGCGGTTAACCCCTCGTTGCTCCCCCTTCGTTTGGAAAATGCGTGGAATGTTCCTTCTTCCTGTGGGACCTGAGCGAGCGCGGTTACATAAAGCCTACTATGCCTTTCCGTGCATTGGTGTGTGTTGCGTTTGTGTGAAAAGCCAGATCTCAAGTATAAACAGCCACAGACAGACCGGAAGCATGGGAATCACACGGAAAGTACATGTAGTGAGCGGCCAGCCCGGTGCCGCCATGAAATCTAATATAGCAGGTAGTTAAATCCGTTGCACCTGTCTTGTAATTGGATTAAGTCACCAATTTCCCGGGGCGTGTTTGGCCCAGATGTGGTCCTGGTTCTGCAGCCGCTTGGTCGGTGTTATATTAAGACCCAAGCAGCACATCTTAAGGCTGCTGAGTGGATGTATATGCAGGATATAATTAATATTGCAAGAGGCTCCATTACCTTCCAATGGCTGCTATTAATCATCATAGTCATTATGCATACGAGTCGGAAAGGCTATTTTCTGAGTCGGGGAAAATCCTGCCCGCTGGATTTCCAACAGACACAGGCAAAGTTCATTACGTATTTTCTTTTCACCTTGAAGCTGGGGTGACTTTTTGTTGCTGTAGAGTAAATGTATTTTTGCCACCACAGAAAATGGTAAACAAAAACAGACCTTGTTGCACCGTCTTCACCTAAATATAGCACATTTTTATTGAGCAATGGGAGTAGAATCTGAATCAGTGCTATTTATTTCAGGGGTGGTCCGCCCTGCTTCACTTTTGCCAAAGTTCAAATATGTTTTCAAACTGGGGTGACAGTGGCTCAGACGGTAGAGCAGGTTGTCTCACGATGGGAAGGTTGGGGGTTGAATCATGGATCACGCAGGTGCCGAGCGGTGTCCTTGGGCCCCTTGTCTGTGGCTACATTAGCAGCTTACCACCACCGGCACCTAGTAGTGTGGACTGGAGTGAATGAATCATGACTACAATGAGAGACTTGTGTAGCCATTGTTTTTATTTCATTAAAAATATGACTTCTTATCATCATTTCTTCATAGGTCGAAGGCTGAGGGGTAAAGCGTTCTACTATGTCGGAGGGAAGGTTTTCTGTGAAGAAGACTTTCTGGTAAGTAGTATATTATTTAGCAAATTTTCACAACTATAGACATTACCAAATGCTCACTTTATTCATGCTTTCTTTTTTCCCTGAACTCTTAATTTCCCACCCTTTATTCAGTGGGCTCCTGTATAACTTGACATCTATTCGCCCAAATGTAATTTAGGCCAGGGGTGTATGACCTTGTGACCTGTTTTCAGCATCTTATGGTGCCTATTCATATCGGTTTCCTCTCGTGGGTGGCACTGAAAGGAGGTCAGTAACAGGAGACTTGGTTTATTGAAAGAAGGCATGTCAGGCCACTCGCACTGGGAAGTCAATTTCACCTGAAATGATCACATTTAACAATGTGACCAACTTTTCACTTTCTCTACAGACTTGCAAGTGAAATGGGGTTGTAAAATGAATTTCTATAGATTTTAAAATATACTTTTCTATTGTGGAATTGTAACATAACTTTTAGTTTTTATGCCATAATTTGGTTATGATGATTGTCAATACTAAACAATGAAAAAAAGCCATGCACTGCTCCATCTGTATCAAGTGTTATACAGATTATACAGTCCACTCTTTGTCTCTTTATTATCTTCAGATTCAGACTTTATTTAGCACTTTTTTGCCACACCGCTCTTCTCTGAGGCGGCCTTGTTACTTTGGCCCACGGTCGGTAGCACATAATAAGGCTTAGGACCCTGGTTCAACCATCTTATTTAAATGGCAGCCTCCGAAACCGCAGCAAATTAACATTCAAAATATCTTCTTGTCACTGAAAGCTTGCATTCAGAAAAAAGAAACTGTTGCAATAGTATGAAACCCAACAAGGTTTTATCTATGCTCCTAAAACAGCTCATTCATTGCTGAGAGGGAGTTAAAATGCATTTAAATGACATCACTGTGGTTTTCTCTTTGTTGAAGTACTCGGGCTTCCAGCAGTCTGCAGACAAGTGCAACGCATGTGGACATCTGATCATGGACATGGTGAGTGTGAGTAACCTCTGCGGCGTGTGGCTTTTGTGTCTTGTGTGTTCATTGGTGCGCTCTTGTGTGTGGAAATAATTTGCTGTGAATGGGTTTTCTGTGGCCACATCTGGATAAAGGCTTAAGACCGATGTTGGTTTGGCGCATGCAATATTCTATTCAGTCTACTTATAGGTCTTTTATCTTATAAATGAGTCTCAAAAACGGATTAAGATTTTGTCTGTGGCTGCAATTTAAAAAAATCTTTTGTGTGATAATGTATGAAGTCTCTTGTGTGTGTGGAGTTTGCATGTTCTCTCTGTGTCAGCGTAAACTTCATCTGAGGGCTCCGGTTTGTCTGTATACTGTATGTAAGAAAAAAAGTCCATTATTTGGGTTTTATTCTTTTTATCTACATTTAACTGAATATTTGACTGAATTAGCCCATATTTCTCTCCAACCAGTAGCTGACCATCCCTTTCCAAGTAGCTCGCTAAAGGCTTTCTACATTTCTACGTACGCTTCATGAATCAAATTTTAGATGCATTTCTGTCGTTGTGATCAAAACATCTCGAAACATTTAGGTGAATATAGCGAAGTATAAACCAGAAACTACTGTCATTTTCTTCTATTGTATTGAATGATCATGTTGGAGGATGAGTCCTGGAGGCCAAGTTACACGTGTTTCTTTGAAGTAGCTCGCTGCCATTTTTGTGACGCAAAAGTAGCTCACAAGGTAAAAAAGGTTGGAGACCCCTGCTATAGACTAAAATGTGATTTGTAAAATTTGCTTTGTCCTTCAATAGATTGTAAAAATTAACATTTGATTTAACAAAAGGTAATAAAAAAGAAAGTAAATTCAGAACCAAATACAACTACATACAGTATAGTTTTCTTGTCCATATAAAGCCATATATGAAAGAAAAAAAATGGTTTGGGGGCTCCTCTGAAAAGAGATTCTGAATTTCAGTGGGCATTTCTTGGCTAAATGAAGGTCATATGAATTGACTGTGCACTTGGATATTACAATGTTGCTCTGTGTGCATGCGTACTGAGGATTGCTATGTGAAGTACACTAACTTGTCTCTGTTAATTAAATAGAATATCTTCCATGCCTTTGTCCCGTCTCGCCTCGATTACTGCAATGGTCTACCCTCCAAACTTCTCAACAGACTCCAGTCTCCTCACGCACACCTCCTCCCGCCAACACATCACTCCTGTCCTCAAAGACCTTCGCTGGCTCCCCATCCCTCAGCGCGTTCAGTTCAAACTCCTCACTACTCTGTACAAGTCCCTCCACAACCTGTCCCCCCATTTACCTTTCTGAGCTCCTGCACCGCCGCGCACCCGCCCACACACCAGTGCTCTCCGTTCAGCTGATGCCAACCTCCTGTCACCTCCCGTAAAGGACAAATGATAAAACCTGGGGAGACGGGACCTTCTCTCAGCACATCAGAGACTCATCCTCACTCGCCTCCTTCAAAACATCCCTCAGAACACACCTTTTGAGAACCACTTTCAATAACCTCCCCCTCTAGTCCCTTCCTTTGTTAAGCTTCTTTGGGTATCTCGTAAAGCGCTATACAAGTACCATATTATTATTATTTATCAATACAAATACTGTATGTTTGTTTATTTTGTTTGTCGCTTGCCAGATCCTGCAGGCCCTGGGGAAGTCCTACCACCCCGGTTGTTTCCGCTGTATTATCTGTAATGAGAGTCTGGATGGAGTGCCTTTCACGGTAGACACTGAAAATAAGATCTACTGTGTCAAAGACTATCACAGGTGAGTACAGAGCGCGGCCAAATCCTAAAAATTCCCCAGTCTGTCTGTTCTCTGTTAAGTTAGTTTAGCATGAAGCTGTTAAAGATGTCTCTCTTTGATGTCTTTTCTGTTGTGAATCAAATATAACTTTTTGCCGCTGCTGCCGGATTGGGTTGATGCGGGGTTGAATCAGTTGCCACGTGTAGCCGACACATGAGAAGTGCAGTCAAGGTCATGTCGAGGGGCAGGGGGAAAAAATCACTGTCTGAAGAGAGGTCTGTCACACCGTGTTGACACTGAGATGCTCTGTTGGCTCCGGACAAATATAGAACTAGTTTGGAGGACATTTTGAAGACTCCTTTTGTAAGAGTTTGCATATATCGGTTCTGGTTCAGTCATAATCTCAATTTAGTCCGATTTTAGTTACATTTTGACCCACTTTGACCAGTGTTGTTAACGGCGTGATGACAAGTCAAAAACAAGCTTTACATTTGTTTTATTGTCAAATTGGTATATTAATAGTGTTTCCCATCAATAGAGGAGACTATGGTGGTCCCCCATCGTCTAATATTCTCCCACATACAGTTGTGGCCAAACGTTTACTGGTATGTAAACTTATACATTTCATAGAATATGAATGATGACACAAAAACCTTTATTTCACTCATGGTTAGTGGTTGTGGGAAGCCATTTATTGTCAAAAAACCTGTTTGTTTACGCTTTTCAACTAGAGAAACTACCCAAATGTCCCTGATCAAAGGTTTACATATTGTGCATCTTGAAACAAACATACATTTTTTCAGAGAGTCCTGTATTTCACCATGATTTATTGGTAATAAGTTTTTCTTTGCTCCTGAACAATTTTCCCAGCAGTTGTTGAAGGTCATGTATTTGTTAGATCAGGGACATTTGAGTAGTTTCTGTTTCATTATGATTTCAAAATGTAAACTCAGTTCTTTAACAATAAATGGCTTCACACAACCACTAACCACTAACCACTAACGTAGAAAATTACACTATGGATAATTAAGACCTGCAGTAATTGTCATTTTTACTCCCAAAAATTGTCTCAACAGAAAATATTACAATTCGGATCACCATAGTCTAAGGAGAACCCTATGGAAAACATTGTAATAAATTAAAAAGTACTCTGAAGTGTTCTTGGGACATCATCTACAGAAAGGAGCCCTCCACTGTCGGCCAGCTCTCGCTTGTGCTCACATTAAATCAAACAAACCTTATTGTGAATACAGCTGCACGCTGACTTTTAACCACAGTCATGCCTATCCACACTCTCAAAGGTCTTTTGTTATGCACTCAGAGCTCCAGGTGCCTGCCAGCTGCACACCACTGGCAATAATAAATACATTGAGCCCCCCTCCTCTTTATTTTTGAAGAAAACGGTCACATATTTGAAGGAAATCCAGCACATCTGCAAACCTGGCACCGCGCA
The DNA here is from genome assembly GCA_900303255.1 of Lesueurigobius sanzi. Classification (NCBI taxonomy): domain Eukaryota; kingdom Metazoa; phylum Chordata; class Actinopteri; order Gobiiformes; family Gobiidae; genus Lesueurigobius; species Lesueurigobius sanzi. The sequence goes on from OMNZ01110006.1 coordinate 37,124, forward strand.
GGTCGAGTCGAGACTTTTTGTACTAAACTTTCTTGTACTTGAATGCTAAAGCAGAAATGATGTTGTGAAATTAACTTGGGTATATATAAGGCAAGGCAAGGCAAGGCATATTTATTTGTAGAGCACAATTCATACACAAGGCAATTCAAAGTGCTTCACAATTTCATAAAATTACAAGAAAGCAGATAAAATCAATCAATAAAACAAATATAATCATTGACTAATTACATTAAAAGTGACATTAAAAGTGAAGAGGCAGATAAAATACTTTCAGTTGACATATGCACAGTTAAAAAGAACCGTTTTCAGCCTAGATTTAAACATTGTCAAAGTTGAGGCCTGTCTCACACCTTCTGGCAGACTGTTCCAGATTTTTGCTGCATAAAACTGAAATGCAGCCTCACCATGTTTAGTCCTGACTCTGGGACTAAATATATAATAATTTCAAGAAACAACCATTTCTTTTATCTTTTTTTGCAGGGTTCTTGCTCCAAAGTGTGCAGCCTGTAACCAGCCAATCCTGCCCTCAGAGGTAACTACACACCGAGTGACACACAAAGCTAACCATTTCAACTTGTAAAATCTGTTACAAATGTTCACAAGCTTCTTCATTTAGGTAATGGGCTTCTTCGTAATGCCGTTGCAAACAATTGTACAATACATTTTTCTAGACAGTTTATGTTAGACAGTTTTTATTAGTAATCCTAAAATGTTGTTCATTTGGTTGATTTTTTTAATTCCTATTTTTTCAGGGCTCAGATGAAACGGTTCGAGTCGTATCTATGGACAAAGACTACCATGTGGAGTGCTATCACTGTGAGGTGAGACATTGTTTTCTCATTATTGGATTGAAGTAGGTCAATAAGTTTAGGAGTTTGCTAGATCTATCCTACCATAAATACTGTAATTGTGCTCTCAAATATGAATCAAAACAAACACATTTGTAGACACTCACTTATTGAAAATATTTCCTTTTAATACTTTAAGGACTGCAAAATGGAGTTGAATGATGAGGAGGGTCATCGCTGCTACCCTCTCAAGGGCCGCCTCCTGTGCCACTCCTGCCACCTGAAGCATTTAGACCCCAGCAGCTCCTCTACTGCCCCCGTGGCCTCCTACTAATTCTACCGTGGATGAAGAGCGACATCTGGTGGATGGTTGGGGCAACAGACAGACAGTACATGGACTGTACTTTATGATGGAAATGAGTGAAGTCAAAGCACCATGTTTTTTTAAATTTTATTTTATACATGCTTATGAAGTAGGACTACCCTGGACGGTGTTTATCAGCTATAATGAAGTATTCTAATACACACCGAAGCTGCCTTGACAAATAATATCTTACATTTAAATATGTGCCTTAAGATTCAGCCTTTATTTTCTGGGTCACTTGGTGTTTAGACAATTTATGTATAGATTTTTTTTTCTAAAGCTGCAATAAAGTTAGTGGCCTAAACTACTAAATCTCATTTGTCATATTAATTATGATGTGCATTGTCAACAACCCTCTGAACATGGTGTGAAGTTTAGCACTTAAGTATGTTTTATTTTTTATCCATTATTATGTAGGTAGACTGTACTGAATTGAGATTGTGTACACACTTGCAAGGACAATTTTTATTTAAGCATTTGTGTATTGTATTTTATTTTGATAAGCTTTTGCTGTTAATGCATTCTGTCATACTAATAAATTAGGACATTTTAGCACAATGGCTGTTAAGAAAATATTTAATAAACCTTTTGTGTATACCAATTTCTTTCCTTTTATGGTGATTGGTGCCATAGGCTACTTTCCAAATAACCTTCACTCAATCACTGTAAGACAACGACCTTTATTTACATTATTTATTTATTTTTAGGCTTATTTATTTAAAGGCACAATGCATATTAATGAACATAGACATAAGACAGATTTAGCCAATACTAACTTACCATCTGTAGTCCCTGACAGATCAGGAAAATACAAAAACATAGCCTCTATGTTAGAGCCTCTATTTTAGATGCATTTTTTTTTCTGAACAGACAATCTACAAACATTTACCTGAATCTAGCAAATAATAAAGCGGGAAATACTGTAATTTTCTTTTATTCTGGCATTATTGAAGCAGAAGTAGACCCTGCTCTGTACAATAACAATGGCAATCAAAAACAATTGATCATCCACAAACAATAAACAAAACAATTGTGGCTGTTTGTTTTTAAGCCTATCATTTACCTATAGCTTATTACCCAGGCAATTTGTCTATGCCTATATATTTTTGCCATATTTGAAGAGTTCATTTGCAAAAACAGATATCTCCGTTTTGAATTTTTTACAATATAGTTTACAGTATTCATCACTGTGCTCTACAGGGGGGACCAGTGGAAGTAAAGTTGAATCAATTTGATCTATGACAAGTGTCTTCATATTTCTGATTCACTAAAACAGATCTGGTCATTAAAAACACACCTAGACACAGATAAAATTACAAGCACACATTGATTTTTTGTCAATGGCACTTATCTGTTTTTGCAAATAAACTCTTCTTTTCTTTTGGTTTCACTTTAGTTTGGCCTATTGAGCGCTTCAGGTGTGGTCTGGAAAAGGATGCGTTGACATCATTTCTATCTCCGTCAAAAGTTTCGAGCCAGCCAGGAGTCGAACCTAGAATCTTCTGATCCGTAGTCAGACGCGTTATCCATTGCGCCACTGGCCCTGTAAAACGCAATGTGGTTATGAATTTTGTAAATATTGCTTAATATTTGCCATGAAGCGTTCACTTTCCAAGGCCACATGAACGGACCGTGGGTGGGAAAATGTTCACATTTTTAAGCCACTTATCGTCTTGCTGTACACACATTTACGCCGATAAGGCACAGCACATGTATGACATAGAGGTGCGCACAATTTATACACTGCGATCTATGATATTGATTTGCTGTTGTAATGAAATACATGATAAGAATGAGCGCCCTTATAAATGTTGAGTAAGCGGCCGTAATATAGCATCTCTGTAATGCTATATTTCACCGGAAGATGTCGCAGTGACATAAAGTGTTGTGGATGGAAGGAGAACTTGTGGATAACACACACACAAAGAAAAAAAGGCAGGTTTTACGCATGGACGTCGAAGCAACCTTTCAATTTGTCTAGGCTCGAGACTGGCTCAAAGTCGACTGAAGACATATTGGGGAACACGTTTATCACATTTTGGATTGCCATTTCTATCTAATATTCATAAGTCCGTAGTCATTAAATGAATCCAGGAGGTGGCAGTAATGCGCCTTAAAGTTGCCAACCGCGCAACTAGAAGAAGACGCCACCCTCGCCTCAACCACGCCTCTCAGGTTAACTCCCCCATGACGTCAGGCCAGTCCTGCCTATGCGAGGTTGTGGATGGGCACTGGCTGCAGCCCGCATCGTCCGTGGAGAAAAACGTGCCTTCATCCCGTGTTGTGTCTGTAGCGAATTGACTGGCCACCGCTGAGGGAGCGCTGTTATATCAGAAGCAGAAGTGGACGGATTGATGGATCTGTAGAGGATGCATGCACGCGCTTGTTTACAAAGGCTTAAAGTGTTTGTTTTTGACCTCATGGGACAAACAACGAGGCGCTGTCACTCCTGACTGCGTAATTATTGTATTATTCTTACAATACGTTCAGGATTCCCCGAACTCCTCATGGTGCTTGAAGGGTAAGTAATACAGGTGCATGCTGTGGATTATTGTGGATTCATCATATGTGCAGGGAGGCGTGTGTGTGCATGCTTTGTTTCTATTTGCACAGTTTGCATTTTGAACATTTTACAGAATGCACAGCCAGTACATTTCTCAGATTGCATTTTTTTGTGTGGGCCAACAGCATTTCTCTTGTGTTTAGTGAGATGGATGGCATTGGGAACACCATGCAGAAGAAGGCTGCAGAGCTTGAACGCCTGGCCGAGGTCCTGGTGACTGGAGAACAGCTAAGGTAAATTACTGGATGTTTTGTAACCACATTCATATCTGTTGAGCCATTAACGTAGCCTTCAATCTAGAAACGATCCTTTCTACTTGTTATAAGGATATCAGAGAATAGTCCACTGAAATAGATTTTTATCTGGAGAATTTCACCATGAACAATGACTGTGACGAGTCATAACACATTTCACAAATATAGGAGGGAGTTCTAAGGATTTGCTGTCCTGTTCTAAACTAAACTTGACATTCTGGTTTAATTTAGGCCTTACTGGATATTTTCCAAACATGGGCTTAAACTTACTTATCTTTTAATAAGGCCTGTTGGCTACCGACAACATGTTTTGACTGAAGATAAACTCAGTATGTTGCATTTATACATATTTTGTGCACATTACAAATACACAAATAAATACTCTAACAGATAGACTGGTCTTCTAATGACTTGCTATCCACCACACACTACGGTCTTGCTGCACCTGTCTTGGAGAGGTTTCATTACACATTAAACTTCCATTTTTGTGCTGGCTGTCTCAAAGGTTGCGTCTTCATGAGGCTAAAGTGATCAAGGACCGGAGGCACCACTTGAGGACGTACCCAAACTGTTTTGTGGCCAAAGAACTCATTGATTGGCTGCTTGAGCACAAGGAGGCCACAGAGAGAGAAACGGCCATTAAGATTATGCAGAAACTTTTGGACCAGTGCATCATTCATCATGGTGAGACACTCTGCTGGTTACCCTCCCACACCTTCCTTCTCTTACTTGATGATGACGACTTGGATCAATCATGTATTACCAATAGATAAGTTATGTACGTGTCTGTTCACATCCAATTTTAATAATTATCATGTTAGTATTAGTGTTAGTATGTAATATTATTACTATGCAGTATAGTTAAGTGTTCACGGCACCATGGCATCAATATTTCATGTTAAATAATGTATTATTGGGAAAAAAGGGTAAAAGTTTAAACCCAATATCTATGGCAAAATGGAAGATAGAATAGCTCCACCCCATGACCTCACCAGGTGACGGACTGAAAATGATATTCAGGATTACAAAAATTTATGAATGAAACAAAACACAACTGATATACAGTAAGTCCTTTAACCCAAGTTTAGAAATACATGTTTATTTGAATTCAATTTTGTGTGTGTTTCCTTTCAGTTTGCGATGAGCACCGGGAGTTTAAAGACCTGAAGCTGTTTTACCGATTCCGAAAGGACGACGGCACGTTTCCTTTGGACAGTGAAGCCAAGGTCTTCATGAGAGGACAGCGGCTCTATGAAAAGTAAACAAACACACATTCTTATTTTTGTGGTGAAAATATTGACCTCATGTCAATTAGCTGGACTTTTTGTCAATTAGTCTGTAATCTTGATAGTTAAACCTGTATGTTATATGCAGTACTTACCAAATGCATTAGACCACCACCCAGTAGAAGGTGTTTCCACTGCTGCCATCATTTAACTGTTTTTCTGTTTACCAAAACATATTTTTATGTGTCTATAATGGTTAAGGAAAAAGGAATCTGGAGCTGGATCAGTTGGACTGGCTGAGCCAACTTGAACCCCATTGAACAGATCTGGGATTTAGTAAAATCAAAAATGCATCAGACCAAAGTCTCATCCAAAGCAAGTCTCTGGGAACAGCTACAAACTATTTGGAACTCAATTACACAAGAGACTTGCAGGCAAAACTGCATAAAAACAACGTCAGCAAGAATGCAAGCAAAATATTGACATTGAAATTGTTCGTTTGAAACAAGTTTTTGATATATTAAGTTATTATAGCCATTAAGCATAAGTCAAAATACAAAAAAGAATGGACCCCAGGAAGAATGGGGATCCAATAATGGTAATAAACAATAAAAATAAAAGATTCTTCAAACATTTGTAAGGAAATGAGAAATTAAACCATATGTGTATATTGTTTAGTCCCCATGATCTCTCTCTCTGGGTAATCTATAGTATCTTGTTTACAAATGTGACACACTGTTGATCGCTGAGCCTTTCTTTTCACTATTGTGTCCTTAACTCCCTTTGAAGCAGTTGCATAAGAGGAAGAAACGGTCCTTGGTGAGGCATCTGTGTTTATGTAATCACCACAGGCCTCTATACGGCTGTGTGACACTGGCCCACTTAAGGCATTTCAGGAATAACTCTCATCATGGCTCCTATCTCGTCCTGCAACATTAAAAGTTAGCATAGCCGGATAGTCTGCTGCTTTACACAATGTCTTTTTGAAATGAGCTTGTGAAAGAAAGGACACTCATATCCACGAAGTCTCAAAAGTGTACAGGAAAAGATGCTGAAAAAAGGCTAAATTGAACTAAACATTGAGAAATTCGGCATAGCTGATTTGTTAACCTTTTCTTTTTAAAATTACTTTCACCACAAATTCAGGAAGCTAACCAGTGCTGACTCGATTTTGCTGACAAAATCAAAAAAATAAATTTGTCTCAACAATTTACTGTAGCTTCAGTGTTGTGGTCATCTTGAAAGCACAGACCATCATGTGGAAACAGTCTCAGCTGCTTCTTTTGTCTTCATTTGTAAGCAATTCCAGTTTTTGGTCTTACACTTAGATATTCTTCCCACATACTGCACAAAGTTCGATAACTCACTCTCCACAGTGATGTGATTGATGTTTGGACAGTGGTTTCTAAGCAACACTGGCCTAAGGGTGTGTGCTGTGTAAACCAATGTTGACATGTGTACAGCAAGCGTGAGAAAATATATTCAGATGTCACAGTGTAAATGGTATAGAAATGAAGTTTTCTGGGACGCAATTAAAAGAACCCATCATTTCCCTTTCGTCCCCCTTTACATTCGCAGGTTTGGCTTCAGAAACTGTACTGCCAACATTGGGAATCTAGGTCTATGTCAATGGCATGTGATAATTGGAATGCCATGTTATTGGATATAGAGCAGGTTTATTGGTCTTTTACTGAGTTGTACCATTATGTGTGTGGGATAGGTCATGAAGGCGATTACAACTTTAAGCTTAAGCTGACTAATCTGGAACGTAATGAAAGGACCCTTAAATATGACATAATACAATTGGAGAACGAGGACATCAAGTCAAATCTTAATGATAAATTGGTAATAATGGCAAGGCAAATTTATTTGTAGAGCACAATTTATACACAAGGCAATTCAAAGTGCTTCACAATTTCAGAAAATTACAAGAAGACAAGTGAAATCAATCAATAAAACATATATATAATCAGCGAAGAGTGCAGATAAAATACTTTCGGTTGTCATATGCACAGCTAAAAAGAACTGTTTCAGGATTTGAACATTGTCAGTTGAGGCCTGTCTCTCGTCTTCTGGCGACTGTTCCAGATTTTTGCTGCATAAAACTGAAACGCAGCCTCACCATGTTTAGTCCTGACTCTGGAACCAGCAGAAGACCACTCCCTGAGGTTCTCAGAGCCCGAGATGGTTCATACGTCACTAACCTGTCAGAGATGTACTTTGGTGCTTGACCATGAAGAGACTTGTAAACAAGCAGAGCTGTTTTACCTGTCTAAATGACTTTGTTTTTACAGTTTTAATGGCGATAATGATCAAGAAGAGTCATGTGTCTATTTTAAACTGCATTTGTTTTTCCCTGATCTCCCTAAGCAGAGTTGCCAGGTGTCAGTGATGCAATCTGCCCAACTGTAGCACAGCTGAAACTTTAGAATGCATTTTGTGAAGCATAACTAATAATAACTAATAATGGTTTTAAAAATGTATTTTCAAAGGACTGTTTGCACCGTAAGCTTGATTTGACAGGACAGTCCAGGGTGAAAGATGTGGAATAGCCTGGAGAGACGTTCAGCAGACTCTGAACCCTGAGGACAGACGGTGATCTCCCATATGTGCAGCAGTATTGACCACAGGCAGCTCATAACTTCAGTATTTTACATTTTAATATCTCCATTTGTGTATTATTATGGAATGCACCAGGAAGCCCAGCTTTATATAGCATTTACAGAATACAGCACTTCCAGTATGTGTGCTAAATAATGAATAGCACTAGCACTACCATTCACTCCTCACTCTCACCATCAGCTGACTGCGGCGCCACTATCTGTGTAGCCCAGAGCACAGAACTTGACACTTTTGAACAATCATCATTCGAGCAGCACATGAGTGGAGCACACAGCCGGTGGCTATCAAATATAATACATTTATACAAACTTAAGACAGTGGCTCTGTAGCAAACAAACCTGCTTACATGCATTTTTGTACTTATTCGTTGAACTGTGCAATGAAAATGTCGTGCTAGTTCTTAAATAACTCCTGAATTGTTGCTGTGATGGATTTATGCTGTATAGCAGAGGTAGGCAATGTCAGGATTGGGGCCAAAATTCAGTCCTCCAACATAAAATATCTGGCCCCTAAGATGGATTGAGAAATATTTACAAAGATAAGTGATTAAATACAGTTGTGCTCAAAAGGTTACATACCATGACAGAATGTCAGAGTATGTATGCATTTCATAGAATCATAGAATATGAATGATAACACAAAAAACTTTATTTCACTCATGGATTGTCGTTGCGTGAAGCCATTTATTGTTTACACTTTTCAACTAGAAACTAGCCAAATGTCCCTGATCAAAAGTTACATATTGTCCATCTTGAAACAAACATCATTTTTTCAGCTGAACTGAGTTTTTCTTTGCTCCTGAACAATTTTCCTGGCAGTTGTTGAAGGTCATGTCAACGTTAGATCAGGGACATTTGAGTAGTTTCTGTTTCATTATGATTTCAAAACAGTAAACTCAGTTCTTTGGCAATAAATGGCTTCACACAACCACTAACCATGAGTGGGATCATTCATATCATATCATTCATATTCTATGAAAAATGGCCACAAGCTTAAAAGGGTATGTAAACTTATAAGCACAACTGTATCGGTCAAAGGACTCTAAAATGCTGAAAATACTATAAATACAGTATATATTGTACATCTGTGTTTTTGGGAGAAAGCCGTGGTTTACTTGGGGCTACGATTGCGAGGTTTGACCTCGGGACATTTGACGAGGAAGAAAATTGGCCCGTCAAAAAATACCTGCTTACCCGCTGCTGTATGGTCTTGTTCAATGTAGATATACAACAAGAACAAACAAGAAAAATATCCTCACTCTGCAAATAAGAGTTAATAGATAAAAGCAGTTATCCTTCAACCGGGTTGACACTGGGTCGCACTCTGAGCTTTTCGCTGACTGCACACGTCTGCTGTGGGCATAACCAGGACAGCCCTGAACTAAAATTACCTTGCTGCTTGTACATCGTCGCGTACAGTTATAAATGTATGAATAATAAGGCACTGCTTAGCTGAAATGGGCCAAATCACAGCTAATTGAAAAATGTGATTAATAGTACAGCCCCACCTTAGAGAGAACAGTTTAACCAAGTAAATTCATGTATTTAATTACACTCCTTACCAGCTGATTATGGGAGAACACTGTTGCACTTCTTTTGCTTCTGTAGTTCTATAGTTTTGAGAAGAAGCTACTTTGAACATTTTAATTGAATATTTAGCCCTTTAGTTTAATTCAGTTCTAGGTTGTTGGCTTTATTTATGGTGTCCTCTGCTGTAGCGGCTGACTAACGCTGACATCATGTCCACAGGTCCATCCCTGGTCACATTGACATTTGTTGGACGATGTTTATCTCTCGCCGAAGCCTTTTGCTCTTTTGCGTTCTAAAAAATGTAAGCACATGCTAGTCCGTAAACTCCAGCTCCCACGGCTATCCGCAAATACAGAAAAACAGAACGGCTGTGCGATGATTAGTCACTGTTTGCAGAAATGGTTTGTTTCTTTGCGAGACTGTAGGACAAGCACGGACAAGTCCAACAACAGGTTTATAATGGCCCTAAAGCTGACTTGTACTGCACTGTCAGCACTTGCAATCTTGTTTGTTTGTTTTTTCAGTCTTTTTATTGTTGTGTGCCTTTTTTTTTGATACTTTTGATAACTAGAATGCTTTGAGTGACAAACAATCACTTTACCAATTGAGGCCTTTTGCAATAATAGCAGATTCGTCTTGTATTAGCAATTTATATGTTTCCCAACCAGGGGTACACGAGAACTTGACAGGGGGTACTTGGAATAATTTCAGATAAAAAAATAAGATGGAAATGAATTGTATTTTTGATTACTAAGTTAAAACGAAAAGCTATTTAAAACATTTAACTTTAAAGAATGAGCGTTTGAGAGACTTTAGCTGTATTTTGATTGATAAACCTTCTAACTAATCAACGAAACCATTGAGGCAGGGGGTACTCGGAGCGTAAATGAAAGGCCCAAGGGGTACGGTACGCAAGACAAAAAAGGTTGGGAACCACTGATGTAGACAATAAAAACAGAAGAGCAGCACATCAATAAAGTCGGATAAAGTAAAATTCAATTCAGTGGCTAATATACAGCTGCCGTTTGTGCTGGTCTTGTATATTCATTATTTCTTCTTTGAATTAATGTTCCAGATTCCACATTTGTTTATTTATGTATTTTTAAAATATAAAATCTGATCTTTTCCTCTAACACTGATGCTTTTGGCAGGTTGATGAACACCGAGAACACGCTGCTACAGAGCAGGGAAGAGGAAGGCGGGACATTCGAGCGGTCCCTCGTGTCGTCCGAGTTCGTCGACTGGCTGCTGCAGGAGGGGGAGATGCCCACCCGCGAGGAGGCGGAGCGACTGGGACGCCGCCTGCTCGAGCACGGCATCATTCAGCATGGTGGGTGCGCCGACTTTAACAGATTTGAAATGATCCAAATGATCAACACTGATTTGATGTTGCTCCACTTTGGGTAAATAGAGTGGGCTGTGTAAGAAAGGGCTAGTGCTGCGAAACAGATCACTACATTTTAGTTTGGGTCACAGAATGTCAAAGAAAACGGCACTGTTTTTTAATATATTTAGGAATTTCTTCACATTTAGTTCATTTTTTATATGTCTAGATTTATTTCTTCACATATAGCTGTTATTTTTCAATATTTAGTAGATTTTGTCACATACATGTAAGTAAAAAAATATATCCATATAATATCTAAATGTGGACTTCTTTCCTAAATATGGAATTTTTTCTTTCACTGTATGTAAATGAGGCGAGAGGATCAGGGACCGGAAGAGAATTGGGGACATGTGTTATTGCTCAGGTTTCATATCGCAGCTTTAAACCTGTCCCCAATTCTCTTCCTGTCCCTGGTCCCCCCGTCACATTTAACAAACGGCAAGAGAAAACAGTCCATGTTTAGTATATTATTTGGATTTATATAAAAGATATATTTTTTGCTTAAGGGTAGCGAAAATCAGCTAAATGTGACGAAATTGAGTTAAATGTGATGAATTTACATTTAAATATTGAAAAAAATTAGATAAAAACATTTATGAGGAAATTACCCCAATATATATTAAAGAAATAGAACAGTTTATGCTGGGTTTTTTAATATTCGTGCCCCATACTTTAGAATACATTCTAGAATGACATAATTTCATTTGGAGGGCAGGGGCTAATCCCACTCTATGGCAGAGACAGTTCTTGAAGGAAATCCCATTTCTTACGGCTGAAAGAATCACACATGTTTTAAGAATATTGCCACCACTTTTCTCAACTTTGTGAGAAAACAATTTGTCCTTAGTACATACAGTGTGTGCTGACAGACGAGATGTTGAACTTTGTGCCTGTTTTTGTTTCATAATATAAAATCCCTGTAATTACAGAGATATTAGCCATAAACCAAGTGGTTACTATAGTTACCCCCATGTAATCCCTACCTGGCTGTGCACCACCTCAATTTTAAACTATAGGCTCTTTAGAAGGTTGTGATGTCACATGAACACAACCTATACACATATGGATGAACATATTTTCTCCTAGTGTCTTTCACATTAAAATGTTCATCAGCTAGCTTGTCTAGGATTGCCATCCATGTTGAAGAAACCAGCCATTAACTTTACAGCTTATTTTAAAAGATCAACAAAACAAATGATGACTCAGTCTGCATTAATATAGGCCTATGTAAGTCACATTTGTCACTTGCTCACATATAAATAAGTGCAGTGGTGATTTGAACATTCATTCATTCAACAAGGAAGGTTATATTTAGATACATTTGTAAAATACCAAAATGAAACATTGTAGAAAGGGAACATTGCAACCTCTGAAGAACTTTAGGATCTTTGGCTCAAATAACGTTATGGGAACGTTTTGTTTTAGCGTAACCTTAGAAGAATCTTCAGCAAATGTTAGTTTTTGGATCGATTACAAACTAACCTGAAGATAACCACAGGCTAATGTTATTTGAACATTATGTTTTAGCAGGGTCAGCATTGTAGTTTTGACCATTTACTGAATGCTTCTCCTCGTTCTTTGCTGCTTTTCACCCTGCACTGTCCTGTGAAATAAAGACAAGCCAAGGCATATTTATTTATACCATGTTTCATGCACTAGGCAACTCAATGTCCCTTACAACCACGAAATGCAACATATAACATAAAAAAGTACTAATGAAGACAAGACCAGACTTTGTTATGATGGTGCAGCAGTGGCTCAGTGGCTGAGTATTCATCCATTAATCTAAAGGTTGCTGGTTTTGGTCCGAGGTCTATTACATCCTTAGGCAAGACACTTCACGTGCCTTACTTTCTGTGTGTGGAAATTTGCCCATGACTGCACTCCGGCATGTTTACATACTGTACACGTGTCTCCTGTATGTTCATTAACATGCACCACACCGACCAAATAAAGTCATGAAAGGCTCAGGCTAAATCTAAGTCATTTCATTGTGGCCTAGTTTGAGTTTTCAGGTTCTCTTAGCAGGTCAGTGTACCAAAGTAACATGCTTTCACAAAGTGTCCTTAACCTGGATAACTGCCTATTCTTCACTACAACCAGTGCCCTTGAAGAAATATCCATCCACACAATGTTATCTCTCTTCTCAACGCACACAAGTTTCACAAGTCCTTCAAACCCGCTGAGACGTAGAAAGTATGTGGTCTCTCTCTCTGGATGTGGCTGGGAACTATTCTCCAAAGTGGTTGAGTCATGGATCAGTTAAGGCTGGAGGCCTATAATGTTGCCAGAATTTGTCAATCATATTTTAAATCACAAAACCTGAATTACCAACATTGCTGTCATTGTCATTAGCAGTAACAAGTTACTTAGTTACTAGTTACTCTAACATGACCATTGTTTTCCCCAGTAATGAGTAATAATAACGCATTACTATTTCCACACCAGTAATCGGACTAAAGTTACTTATCCAAGTCACTGACAGGTACCATTTTTGTCTTCTTCCTTGGTAAAAAGATTTGCTTTCTATTTGCGTCTCGGGGAGTAATGTATGCAACAAGGACAACTCCCCACACAATTGTTGATGTTGCTGTTAAAATGCACTTCCAATAAAGTGAGGAGTGTCATTATGTGGGCGGTGGAGGAGTGGAGCAGCTGCTGAATGTAACAAGTAACTTGTAATCTAACTAGTTACTTTAGAAATCAAGTAATTAATAAGATATTGCTGGCATCCATAGCTGCAAGAAGCACCTAAACCAATTGACTGATGCAATACAATGCTATATTTTTTAAAAGGTTTCCATCAATCTAAGCTCCATTGTATTGTGGCTAATGCTCTGCTACCGCTAACGGCCAGAGTCTATCTTTGTAGTGTAGTAAGTGAATGAATCTCAAGTCATTTTAAAACTTTCAAAACTGTTGTATGAGTCTGGGATCACCTGATGTATTAAATTAGTTGCTGTCTGTGATTTATGGCCTTAACTAATTTAATTTCCTCTGCTCTACTATAAGGATATCACAAGGTCTCTGTGTACATAGTTTATTATGGTTCTACATTCTACGACATTGGCAGTGCTTATGTTTT
>OMNZ01110006.1:55527-70814 GCA_900303255.1 Lesueurigobius sanzi
ATTGTACTGTAATTTTAAAAAAAAAGCTATTATCAATTACCATTCAGTAGCTTATTATCCTCCTTTGTCCTTTCAAACTCTTAATATCTGAATTAATTGAAATATACCATGATGCTGGTCCCTTGTTCCAGTGAGTCCGACCAAAGAGATCAAGGTGGCGATTGGGGTTCGCCGCAGCAGTTTGAGCAGCAGCTGTGGAAGCAGTGGATATTACAGCAGCAGTCCAACTCTCAGCAGCAGCCCCCCTGTCCTCTGCAACCCCAAGTCTGGTAAGATCACACTGACCCACCATGGAGTGTCAAAGATTACATTTAGAGATTAAAAATAGTGCTGTATTATTTTCCATGCACATAAATGGGAATGACAAAACTGCCACTGAAGGTTTCCTGTGACCAAAGCTGTGCCCTTGACAGAGAGTTCTTTGTTGTGTCGAACATAAACACGGTAGTACAGGAAAAGAAAAGGAAGGCATGCACTTGGACACAAACCAGGGATTTCTTCTTCAATTTAAGTATGGCGACAGTCAAGCATAATTTATCATTGACTATTAAGAACTAGCCCTAAATCTATGAAAGCTGAACATTGTCAGCACAAATAGTTATGTTCTGGCCTACAAGTAACAGTTTTTTCTCATAACAATTACAAATATTTGTGGGAAGACCCTTGTTGCCTTAAGAAAACTATACCATTCTTTTTACATAAGTAAGATTAAGCAACGAGGCAATGAGGAAGTTAAACAAGTGTATGGTGAGCTTTTCAGGAAGTAGGGGCCCCCCAGGCCTTGTTTAACATGTGACTCACATTAACACTTTTCACACATGGTTTCTCATTCAAGTAGCTCCCCTGCTCTTGTACAAGTCAGCGGCTTTGAGTAATTATATACAGGTACTGGTAACGAGTGTTGTTTTTTCTCAGTTTTGAAGAGACAAGTGAGTCCAGAAGAGCTACAGACACCAGGAGGACCATTTATGAAGAAGACATTCACAGTACGTCATCCGCTCTCAAAGATGCAGTCACACATCACTCGTGACTTTAAAATGAAGGATTGTTTTAGGCATCATGTGCATCACTGAGCCAAATACAAGTGTCCGTTCATAAAGCCATATATCGTAGAGAAATGTTTCCACTTGTGTAGGCTCAAATGCTAACAGACGCTTGTTGGCAGGCTGTACAGTGGGCTCAGGGTGTTTTCACAACATTTAATTATTATATTTTATTTTGTAGCAGTCTGATTTTTTTTCTTCTTCTGATGAAAAAAATCTTAGACTTATTCCATTAATGCACAAGTTTTTATTTAAGTTTTGAAAAATTAAGAAAGAAAACACTAGAACAACCCCAGACCCGTTCAATTGACATGTATCATAGTTTTGAACATTTATTTACAATTATTACATTCATTACATTTATTGGGTTTCTTTATCAGAATAAAGCTTGTTTTTCTTTTAATAACAGAAAACAATTTGCTCCACAGTACTGAGCTCACTGGATTACGGTGACATTATTTATAACCATGCAGCCTTAAATAGTCTTAAACTGGATTCATCATGGATTCATCATTGTGCACTCCGTTTTATAACAAATGACCAAACTCACCATTGTGACCTCTACAGAAAGGTCAGCTGGACTTCTCTACAGACTTGCAGACACATTCACATTTACATTTCATTTACAAAGCATCTTGTCAAAGCTTCCACCATATTTCACTTCTCTAATTCACTTCAGTCCCATCACTATCACACCAGGTCCCAGCATAAGCTGACTTAAGCTGTACCTCAAATTTGGGATCTTATTTGTTTTATCTGTTGTTTTTGTTCTCAGGGCTCACTTAATGAGACTTCCCTGATAAAATAAAATAGAATAAATTTGAAAATGTGTAGATTTTTTAAGACAAAAAACCCCAAACATGTTCAGTTCAAACGTTCCTTATACGTCGTATATGCATCCAAAGTGCAGAGCAGCAATATTAACCCTTTAGCGTCACATGTATTTTAGGCATTGAAAACAACAGATAAGCGTATCACCAGTTCCTCTCACATCTCCAACTTATACATGAACTTTCACCCACTTCAGCAATGGATGTTTCCGATATCCATTGTTATTGTTTTATGATGTGTTGTCTGTTCAGATCGCTCTTGACCGAAAGGCAGGCGCCAGACAAAGTAACACTGGGCGCTTTTTTGGCAGCTTTGGCAAGGGTTAAAATGCATGTATTTGTTTTCAGATTCTGGGTGATGCAGTGGGTTGGGGGTTCGTTGTGCGAGGCAGTAAACCCTGTCACATTCAGGCCGTGGACCCTGGCGGTCCAGCAGCTGCTGCCGGCATGAAGGTAAGTCATGTTTACAGAAGTAAACTGAATGAACTAGAAACGGCTATAAATAACAAATAGAGAACATGGTTATGTGGTGCATTGAACATTACATAACACACCGTTGCATAAAAACATATTACCAGGTTTTCCTGCTCAGTGTGAAGCCTTTTTGACCAGTGCACTTCTTTACTGTGGGATAAATATGGGAAGTGTGACAATGGCCAGGACGAGACAAAGGTGAAGCCTTTAAGTTGGAGAAAACGCGGCAAATGAGACATAAACAAAGTCAGGAAAGGGGACAGAATGGGCTCTGAAGCCACAGCTGGCATGTCGGTATGTTCGCAGAGTGGCAGCAAGGAATTCTGGGAATGCAGATAATTGAGCCACTCTTTGGCCACAACTTCAGAGAGTAGAGAGGCGGGACAAGGGTAGACAAGTACATGACCGTAACATGAGTTCAACCAATGGCCCAGTCACTTGAGAGATATTTTTATTTACAGTATTTTTCTTTAAAGTATTTTTGGTACGGTAGGTGCATGTCTATGACCAGGACAAGATACAAATCTTCAACAAATGCTCAACAAAACTCATGCCATGATACTAACCTGTACAGTTGATACAGTGAATATTATTTTCATTTTTTTAAATTTCATGCTGCAGTCTGATACTTAAATCAAATGATCTGAAAATCTCTACACTTTAAGAAAAAGTTTTGTTGAATATTATTTGTAGCACTTTTAAGGAAAACTTGCTATGGAAGAAGTTTGTCAAAAAGAGGAAACTATAATGCTATCACTTCTGCTTTGCTTCACTGTCATATTTTATTTCCATAGAAACCTCTGCTGATCGGAGCGTCCATAAAAATGTGCGTTTTATGTCCCCGTGAGTGATTAGCTGTAGACCTCAGTGACCCGGTGATGTGCGAAGCGTACGGACAGTTAGTGCTTTAGTTGGGATCATTAGGCTTTATGTGCAGAGTAAATGACCAACCAAACATAAACTAATAAGAACGGCAAACAGTCTTCGCTTACGTTCTTTAGAGACGTTATTACCTTCAACATTAGTGTCCTTTCTCTCCTCCTAAATACTTTTATTGACATATAGTAAAGAGCAACATGTTACCCTTGCTGTCCAGATAAGAAGTGATAATTTACACCCACTGAACTCTGGGGGCAGGTCATAAAAAGCATCTCCGTTCCCTCCGCGTCTCTCTTTGTATCAAAAGCTTTCAGAGCTCAGCCGTTGGACATGTCTGCACCTTTTCCCTGTATTCTCTATTAAACGCTGCATCAGCCTTGTGCTTTGATCGTGCTGTAGCTGAGGCCTAATGCATTGCTTCTGAACTGAGGCTAATGGACTTGCATGAGGCCATAGAGTGGGGTGTGCCACCTCTGCCGAACATGACATTGTGAGCACTTTCAGTATGCTTGTATGCGGATAGAGGGCACATACATGTTTATTTTTTACTGGTCTTTATGTTTAGGGCTGGGTACCGTTGAACAATACCAGTACGGTGTCGAAAAAATGGTACATCCAGTATCAAAAAATAAATTGGTCCCGAAAAATATTTTTCTTTAGAAAGCAAATGTGTCTGCCTGGTGGGTCTGAGACTGCACTACAGAAAGTGATTTAGGTGTTTCAACTCAAATAAATGATAAAAACACTAAAAGAAATTGTATTTTATATAAATTATAAATTACCATTATTGTCCTGTTTTATGGTTCTACACAACAAAACTAAAAGTCAAGCAGGAGTATAAATGACTTGATTTGAGAATATTAGTCTTATTTAGATCAATTTTGACGAGATTAGACATATTTAGATTATTTGGCTTATTTCATGACAGTTTTTACCTATTCTAAGGTAATCTCGCTTGAATTAGGAAAATTAAACTGCCAAAAGACCAATTTTCTTGAATTGAATTGAATTGAATATACTTAACCTTAATTTGACCAGGAAAGTCCCATTGAGATTAAGGACCTCTTTTTCAAGGGAGTCCTGGACAAGAGGCAGCAAAAGTTACACACAATTACATAAAATTACAAATAAATTAAAATGAAAAAAGGAAATACTATGAAAGAAACCTATTGAAACAAGTCAAAAACACTACACATAGACACTACACATAAACACATAGAGCTAGATCAAATAGGCGACTAAAACTTAACTCGTAAAACTGCTCAAATTTAGATGAATAAGATGAATTTGGGTTGTTTAAACTTGATATATATAAACTAGAGGTGGGCATAGATTATTTTTTTAAAATCTAGATTAAAATGGCTCATTTTAAAGGTAGGCACCTTCTCTTAGTTGGGCTTGTTTGATCCTCATTTACTCTCATTTCCATTGTCCATTTTGTCATTGGCTGAAGCGACTGTCAATCAAGCACTTGGTGGTTACCACAGTAACAGTGGTCAAAGTGGGTTTTATAAGTTTTCTGTGAAACACATTTAATGTGATAATTATAATATAATTGCTTCAGCTATTTAATTAAATACAATGCTTGAAATGTAATAAAATGGACCTAGATGTTTTTTCTGGGCCCCCTGTATCCATGGGACACCAACCTGAGCCCCAGGCTGCAGTATGATAACTCCGCCCCTGGCTCTGGAGCAGACGCAGTCTCAGCGCAGCTCCATCAGAGCTGCTAGAGCGGCTCCATCAGAGCTCACTGTCTGAACTTTGCTCCTCAATGTTTTTAGCACAAACACAGATAGATGTTGTGAGAAGTTACATGCCCTGAGTCTACGAGTTGATCTACGAGTTTGGTTTATCTCCGATCAGCTTTTTAATTTTTTTTTTACGAGACATCATCTGTTTTCTTTGGATGTCAGAGGCACATCTCCGCAAATATAAAGCCAATTATTATCAAATCAAACGTAACTTGAAGAGTACGAGCTGGAAAGCACGTATAATCCAGTGGGGCCCAGATGGGCCCATTAGGTCACCGTTGTTTCTACAGAACTTGGTTCACGCAGCTGTGTGACCAAAATACAGAACAAATAGCAATGCGAGGCACGTAGTTTTACAAATACTATGGGACAATTGGCGACTATAGAAGGAGAGACGCTACGCGTAATCCTTGATAAGAATCACCATTGCTCATTATGCGATCAGTTTTTTAACGCAATGCTAAAGCCAGACAACGACTAAAAAGGAGGTTAGGCTTTCTTTGGGCGGACAGCAGGCTCCATAACCAGACTGTCCGCCCAAAATCCAGACATCTGGGCACCGTAACTGAGCGGCGGCACATGCCCACTGCTCTATCAATATGCAATATCAAGAAAATACACTCGGTTTCCAAACACTAAATGTACGCTTTTCATGCTGGCGAGTTGTGGCGGTTTTGTTGTGCGCCGTCACAAATATCAAGGTGAAAGTCATCACAGCTGCGTAATATAGACCCAGCTCCAACACAACTTTGAGAATAGATTAACGGCGATATTTTTTTTATCGCCCGATAACGGCCCACCACTAATATAACCTAAACATTTACTTTTTTGTGTAGAACAAGGCCCACCACTAATATAACCTAAACATTTACTTTTTTGTGTAGAACAAGGTACCGGTATCGTTAATTGTTAAAGTACTAGTATCGGGGAAAAAATGAACGATACCCAGCCCTACATGTTTATTGAGCAAATTGTAGTTTTATTGGTAAGTGGTTTGTGTAGTAATCATATCAATTATGTTTCTGGTATTAATCTCTTTATTTTGACATCTCAATAAATTCAAACTATTGCATTCATGGCTGGGGAAAAATAAAGATTTACTATGACTGATGGACTTTTTTTTTTTTTCCAATTGGCTTCTTCTAACTAAATTCATCAGTGTCTTTGTAGTCTGTGATTCTCTGATTGACTTGGCTTTGGCTTTGCAGCTCAGGTCTTCCCCGTTTCAGCTTTGATGTGGGTAACAATGGAGGACATTATCAATATTAATGACCCAATTTCATGCTTTGTATTAGCTATGGTGATAAAACTTTAATACAGTTTACGCTGCAAATCAAAGAAAATGTGGTTTCAATTCAGACGTCTCGGGACACGGGGCTCGTGATCAGCTGAGTGCTGGGTGTAATGGTATACTCGCAGTCATGCTCACATAGTGCAGTTATTGCCAGTTGAAAATCACTCCGCAGCCCTCGCGTCCTCCTTCCTCTCTGTGTGAGAGATTCACTTTAACCCAGCTCTGTGCAAGAGGCCATTCATCGTGTGCAGCTGGGCCCCAAGCCAAGTCTAACAACCCTGCTGCTCGAAAGGGAACAACTAGAGGGAAGAGTTGGACTGAGTTACAAAATCTAAAGGTTTAAAGGAAGCACAGGAACAGAACCAAAGAAAAGTGTCCAATGCATGCGTCAGAGTTTCTTGTAAAGTGTCGAGGTATAAATAGGCCTGGATACTCCCCTCGTTTACAGCTTTATCTGTTTACCCGGAGTTGAGATTACAATCCATGAAGAAACATGTATGGGCAAACTGAAAGCCCTGGAGAGCAAGAGGGCTAAGACTGTAAGTGAAAATGTACCACAGTTAACAAGTAGGATTTAAGATTTTGACAGGTTTTATTTTACTTTGCCATCTCTATCTATGGGTAAAAGTAAAAGTTCTGTACATTTCATCCATCTTTCCGTGACTTGACTGGGTTAGCCGAACAGGAGCAGTGCATCATGAAGTGGAGACATGTCTTGGTTTCGGGCCCGTCTGCTGTGAGTGTGTGTGTTGCAAAACCAAACCACAGCAGCAGCATCGTGTTGCAACATTCACAGCTCACTGTTGGACACAAGTCTTATTTTTATCTGAGCCAGAGCAGTGGTTAAATAACGATAAGGAAGGTGGAGTCTCAGCGTGACACAGGAGTGACCGGAGCATGCTGTACCCACTGTATCACTTTTTTATTTAATTGACCTTGTATTTAAGCAGGTACGGCCAACTGAGAACCAGTTATCTTTCATGCAGTTACAGTTCTAAGTAACAAGTAATAACAACTGATATAGACTTGGGAATCATTAGGTACAGTATCTGGCAATATGATACTATACACCAGGGGTAGGCAAGTTGGCTTTGTGGAGGGCAGATCTTCTTTGTCGCTAAAGGACCTGGGGTCAAATCTCCCAAACGTGGCCCAAAGTATAGCACTACTTTCCACACATGCTAGTGTTTATGCATCATATATGACCCAATGGGGGTTTGGAGGGGACATTTTTAAAGAAACTGAGGTATTTTCAGTATTTTCTATGTGTAAGAATGTGAAAGAAATAAATTAAGCATCTAAATTAAGATAAATGACTTCAAAAGTGCTTGAATGAAGTGATTGTACGTTGATTTTGAGTGGGCATGGACTGACAAGTTAAACATGAACTGAGACAAAAAGGTCCATGGCAAGAAAAAAAATCCTTGTTCTAGTTGTAATCTTAATTTAAAATAGTTTAAATCCACCCAAATATGGGTTAATTTAAGCGCTTTTATGTCATTTTCTAATCTGAGATGTTCTATGATAGAGGGCCGGATTTTTCACCCCGGGCCTGTCGTTGCCTACCCCGTCCCCTGCTATTCACAATACAGTTTTACTTTTTGCAGTTATCAAAACTGAGTACTTCAACCAAAGCTATTATATAAAACACTAGATCGGACATCACCATAGTGATGGATTGGCTCTGGCGGCCATCTTGTGACTGGCCTTTCAAACAATGTAAATGAATAGGAAACACTACTAAATTTTGTATGACATTTTTTTTTCCATTTCTTGTCATGTCATTACTTTTTTTTAACTTGAGGCAGTAATGCAACAACAGGAGAATGAATGGTGTTAAATAGTGCTAAGACCACAAAACAAACATCCCTTTAAAGATATAACAAGTATTTTTTCACAGTAAATATGCCTTGACTGAGATACCTAGACTTATCAGCAAAACAACAAATCCCAAAAAATAACTGTATCTCAAATTTTTTTTATCAACGAAAACCGTGTCCCCGATTTTACATTACTTGCTATTAGCATTAGCCTCACCGGCCAGTCACAAGATGGCCGCCAAGTTTGCCACGTCAACAAGCAATGTCCGATCAGTGTTTTAAATAATACTTTGACTTCAACTGTATTGCACTAATCAATTTATTACCTTTCTTCAAACAAGCCATTTCAATTCAGCAAAATACACAAACAGTTATACAGAAATGAAAGTAGCAGAAAGTATCACCAGAATATTGATATTTTAAATCTTGTTCTGCTGCAAAATGACTGTGGTGTTTTCTCTTCCTGCAGGTTTGCCAGTTTGTGGTTTCTGTGAATGGTCTGAACGTCCTCTCACATGACTACAGAACAGTGAGCAACCTCATCCTCACTGGACCTCGGACAATTGTTATGGAGGTGATGGAGGAGATTTAACTTGAAAGACTCAGGTCTTGGTTGAAGAACACAATGTGGCACGCTTTTGGAAAAGAGGAACTCGTCGCCGTTGAACAAACTAAGCAGCGGTGACTGGAAACACGACTTTTTCTTTGTTCACATTGTTTGGACAAGGCGGATCATGGAGCAAGACTATATTTAACAGTGTGTGTGCTCCGTAAATGATTCTTGGAAGCACAGGACGGTGACGCTCAGAAAAGTATACAAATCTATAACCAGGTTGCACCAATCTGACTGGGAGAAACAAACTGTCCAACTATGATCATGAACAGGATTTGGGTGTAATTTTGACCTCAGCTAAAGATGAAGAAGGAAGAATAAATCACATGCAGTGACCTCTTGCACACTTCTTTTCTGTCCTTCAGTTTTCCTGGCACTGCACTGCCCCCTGTTGGAAGAAGACAACAATTAGTGTTTGTCATTATGTTGAAACGACAACTTCAATTCAAACCATAGTCATAGTTGTAAAAGAAAATATTTCAGTGTAAAGTTTGCTGAAAATGTATGACTTTTTACAGTTATGAACAAAGAAACTGATTCAAGTTATAATTGACACAAGCACTTAAGTGGCGAAAGCTTTTGTTGAATGCAATTTTCCATGTACATAGTACATATTGCACAATCATGGCGTCTAAATATAGAGTGAAGAAATACTTTTGGACGCATGTATATTATATACACATTATATGTCTACTGACTTTAATCACATCTTGTCATTTGTGTCTTAAAGTTCAGTGCCAAATGTATAATGAAGATCATTGTGTTTTTCTTATTTTAGACCGAATATTCCAAATATATACATATATATTTGCTCCAAATTCCAGTCCAAGTCTTTGTAAGTACAATTTTTAAACCTCATTGGCATATGGCCTGAGGGTGGATTTACTGTGTACAGTATGTAGATTTCTTAAAGAACATTGCCCTTGTGGGTCTGCATTTTGAGTAGTTGGAGTAGTCACTCCAGAGGTGTAAGTTGAGCCAGTCCTACAGTTTTATTGCTTGCAAATGCCTGACATGTCTCTGGTGTCATCTTGGAGTCATTGTCATCGTGCCAGTGTAGTAAGCTGTAACATGCATGACTATTCTATGCTCTTTTAGCATTAGACTAATTGCATATATTGCCTCCATTTTTCCATTGCCTCATAATTCAGAAATCTGATAATCACAGAAGTGAATAGTAAAACTGTCTAGGTTTAACACACGGTAGGTGAGTAGTTTTCTTAATTTGTTGTGAAGTTGCGCTGGCGTCGTGGCTGGCATTTCATTTAAGGATGTTTTGTTATGAAAAGGAAAGGCATACAATTCATAACTTTTTTCTTCTGAACTTATTGTGGCTATTTCACAGTCGACCAAATGCAGTTTTTACATGTTCATAAGCTCATGAAAGCGATTGTGCCTGGGAGTGTTTCCTAAAATGTGTTCTAGAGGGTAAAGGCTGCACTGGACAAACACAATAATGCCAATGATGTCCAGTGTGGCTTAAGAAAGATCCTGAACGGGTTTAGCTGGTCCAAGCTGGTCAATAATGTAACTATACAGAAGAATTTGCCTTAATGGCTTTTTTTGCTGCTAATCACGGCTCGGCCTCTCGCACACTTTTTATACATTACAGAAACATTACAGAAGAGGTTCACTCATTTAGTTCAACCGACAATCAACGTTTGTGTGGAAACCATCTCCATGAAAGATGATGAAGAGCGATGTACGGATGGTGTGTTTGCATTTATGCTCATGTTATTGTAGACTGTTATAGGAGGTAAAGCTGGTTTATTAAACTTTCTGTGGGACTTTAAACTGGGAGACGATAGCGCCATGCCTCAGTTGTTGAAAAAGCAGCTAATGTTCGTTTTGATGTTCTAATACATTAAAATCAAAAAGTAAACTGATTGAGTGGTCTTTTCTTAGTGCGGGGTGATATGACTAAAAACTAATCATTTTCTGATCTCATCTTTTTGTTTATTTTCATTTATTTTTCTTTGTTTGTATTTAAAACAAATAAATAGGATTTTTACCAATACGGTTAATGAACACACAGATATACCGTATTTTCCGGACTATCAGTCACACCGGAGTATAAGTCGCACCAGCCAAAAAATCCACAATGAAGAAGAAAAAACATATATAAGTCGCACTGGACTATAAGTCACATTTTTTGGGGGCGAAATTTATTTTACAAGAACAGACATTTCATCTTGAAAGGCAAGTTATGATAATAAGAATAGAATAGAGAACAACAGGCTGAATATGTGTACGGTATGATAACGTAACGCATTGATGGTTATTCAGCTACACGATGCATAAACAACAAACTGAATGTGTGTCTGGTATGTTAACTTAACATAACATATTAATGAATATATAAGTCGCACCTGAGTATAAGTCGCAGAACCAGCCAAACTATGAAAAAAAATACGTATAGTCTGGAAAATACGGTAATACACTTTAAGATAAAAGCTTATACAAACCCAAGTTTATACAAAACTTAAGGCTTTCTACAGTCCACTCCAGTACCACTTAACACAAATGTTTGTTAATGTTTGTTAAGCCCAAGGCCTTTTTCTCCAAAAGTCATTTATTTACATCTTAGGTGTACATGGCTTGGTGTCCAAACATTTGGTAGAGCTTAGGGATGACGGTGGAAGTGAAATAATAATAAATTATGTTGTTTGACAATAAAATGAGGTTGCAGTGGAGTGGCCTGAAAAAGAAACCCCACACATTTTCCCACAAAAAGGCCTTTTTCCTCCGTGTGGTGTAGCAAGTAACAACAGAAATGGATAATTCCACATCAGTTGTCACTAATTTGCAACTTTGGAATATTTTGCTGCATAAAACACATGTCAGTAACTGTATCTGAAAGCGCAGCACCATTTTTGGGGGCTATGGGGCTTAAGAGGTTAATATTATTCTCTAAAGTATCACTTGGTCATTGTCAAAACCATTGGCCGTAGGGCTGCAAAAAATATTGTATCAAAATATTTGGTGATGCAATATCTGTATCGCAAGAAGCCACAAAATATGACAAATGTACTTAAGTCTTCCATCTGACTGAGATTTAAAAAAAAAATTGCCAACACTCTCTCAAACCAAACTGTGCAGAAGTTCAGTTTTAGTTATAACTTTCCTAATTTAGTTTTAGTTTTTTTGGCCTTGGTTTGGTTCTGATTTAGTGTTTCTGGAGTCTTCTTTTGACACAGTTTGCTGATAAAGATATTACATGTGTCTGAATTGAATGGAACAGTTTATCTACAGTAAGTATCGCAATAATATCATTATCGTGATATTGCATGTTCAGTTTTTGATATTGTGGAGCCCTAATCGGCCGTCTAAACCAGGAGGGCCCAAAGTTTTTTCCACAGTGGGCCAAAATGGAAAAGTAAGCGAGCGAAGGGCCACACACAATACTGTTTTGAAAGTTAAAAGACCAAATTTAAAAAGTCTATGACAAGTTATTGAGTTGGACATATGGTTTTGGTTTTCTTCAAACTACGACATTCTATTCAGTCACAAATGAAACAAAGTACACTGCAAAATATGATATCTTATTATGTAGACTTACTGTATATAAGAATATTTAACTCCAACTTGCCAAGTAAAAAATCTGCCAATGGAATAAGATTTTTGTTCTTTTTTCAAATAAAATGGCACTTATTTCCTAATTTTTTAAGTGCAATTGGATATTTTAAAAAGGCTTTTACTTCCTTTTACTTACCTGTTCAAATTAATCTCAAATTGTAACTTATTTTAGATCAGAGTGTAGATACTCCTTATGAATCAAAGCGCCATCTCGAGGGCCAAATGAATCTCCTTGGAATTTGGCCCACGGGCCACACTTTGGGCACCTCTGGTTTAAACCAAGTAAACTGTATTAATTCAGCTGTCATTTATGTATTGTCCTGGATGTTCTTCTGTTTAACATCCAGTTTAGACACAATTTCATCCAATATAAGTGAATTTTAAGTTCTTTTGAGACGGAGTTTATCTTAAACTCAGCTGGGTGGTACTTGGAAGATGGTATATTCTATGAAGTTGTACTTGTAAATTCTAATTCCAATCACTGTGCTGTTACAATATTGGCCGTAGATATGGGTTATTGATAAAAAAAAGAACAAAAAAAAATAAATAAAAATAAACCATATTGGTGCGCAACCCTGTATTTTAGCCATATCATGTTAACGACTCATTTAATTCATCCCCAAATGCTATACAAAAATTTGGGATAGGCACCCACTGTCAAGAGAGCCTCTTTTGAGTTTTGATGAAAAAAGATGAACGGTTTTTGAGTTGCCATAAATATTGGGCTATGTGATAAATGGTTGACTCTAATTTTCTAATAAAATGAATGTAATCCCCCCAGACCCTTGGTTGGCCTGAAATGAACATAAGCTTCTCTAAACCACCGACAGGAGGCAGTGTAACTCCACCTACACGTGTCTGCCGCTAGTCGAGCGTCTTCATCTTTCAGAAAAGTTTTGACTTGATTTCAGTCATACGTTGTTGTTGTTGTTGTTGTTGTTGTTGTTGTTGTTGTTGTTGTTGTTGTTGTTGTTGTTGTTGTAGTTGTTGTTGTTGCTGCCTTACAGTAGTTCATAAACCCAGCAGCCTGCGGTCTACCCTTCTTCCAAAAGCGGTAGGTATTGTTATGTCTTTGCCAGTCTCTGTCGAAGCAAAATAGACACATCACCTTCCAAACTCGTGCGTCATCCAGGCTTTTAATTCCGTGATTGTGCTATTGTAGGAGACCGGCTGATACAGGAATCCAAACACATCTAATAAATGAGTGGCGTGGCTTTCATCTGGCTGTGAGTGTCTGTGGTTCATCCGTGTAACCCCTGCGCATACAGCGTTGGATTAGCTCAGCCTCGTCTTTGTAATTGCAACGAATATTGAGCCCTATTCGCAGACAGGATATGAATGTGGATCTTGCTCACAAAAGGCAAGAGAGAGTCAAATTTGAGTAATATATGAAATGAACCTACTGTGGGCTAATATATCCACGCTCTATAATAATAGGCTGTCATTCTTTCCCCTTCTGTGTTAATGAGACGACGAGAAGAATAAAGTCGATGGATTCTGTAAATGGTGTTCATTTCAAACCATCTTAATACAAATAAACAGTCTCAAATTGATGACTCAAAATGTAGCTATAGATCAAAGCTGGCACCAAAGGGCATAGCCTATGCATTATACGAGCTTATTAAGGCTAGGGATTAAAAACCCCAGTTGGCCCAATTAGGCCGATGCAGAAAGATTCAGCAAAAATAACTGTAAGACAAAAAAGAAAAAACAACTGTAAATCAATTGCAAATATCAAGGAAAGAAGTTGGCGCAATGTCTTTTTATTATTATTATAATAAAATACCGCTCAAAATAACAACATGAGTGTGATACGGATTCAGCCACTGCAAACAGTTTTATAAAGAAAAACTTCAAACTAAAATCATACTTTTTGCTCTGTCTTTTAGTCTTTTAATGTATGAAGTAAAATCAGTTTTATATATTTTTTATTGGCAAAAATCTGTTGAACTCCCAAAATGTTTGGTCCTTTTTAGGTTTTTTGTAGGTGCATGGCTGGTGGCATCTGGATGTTGTGGTTTATGGGCAGCACATTAAGTGAGATAATGGACTCTATTACTAATAAATCCTTCGATGCAAAATTGCAGCTAGACTTCTGGCACCTGCTCCCATTGGAAAGCAGGACATTGCTGCAGTAGCCGTGTGCCCCCCTGAATGCAGGATGCCTCTAGGCTGTGATTACAGTGTTTTAGTTGAATTGGCCCTCACTTCCCTCCCCACGGGCTCAAGGCGAGTCAGAGCAGGACAAAACTTTACCCACTTCTCCAAAACGCTCTCCGTAAGCTCCGTCTGCCAGCTCTGTTCATCAGGCCGCTCACCATCAGCAACCCCAGAGAGCCAACAGCACATTTGCCACTATAATATTAAAACACTTGATACCTTGGCTACTGGGAAAGCCATTGGACCATTTATATTCATGTCAAAGGAGAAATATTTATTCTCAAAGTGAAGCGAAGGTAATGGAGCTGACTTCTCAAACTGGCTATAGCCGCGTGGTTTTGATTGTCGCAGAAGGATCAAATGCCTGAAAGGTGGAAAAAGAAAAATGAAAAATGCATTGTTAGGTGAATGAATGGTATGTTGGAAGTTTGGTTTAAGTGCTTGAGCAGATGCAGTGTCATATTTGTAAATTTAAGAACCTATATTAAGGCGAGACCCTGCAGTTGAATAGGGAAAAAATAAATTGAGTTTGAAAGTTTTACTATATATTAGGCTACTGACAATGAGAAAAATGTATTCCAAGTTTCCTGTTATTTTCGGTTTTCATATTTAAAACCGGTCGATCTACGTTCCTACTCTCACCTATGGCCATGAGATTTGGGTCATGACCGAAAGAACAAGATCGTGGATACAAGCGGCCAAAATGAGTTTCCTCCGCAGGGTGGCTGGGCGCACCCTCAGAGATAAGGTGAGGAGCTCAGTCACCCGGGAGGAGCTCGGAACAGAGCCGCTACTCCTCCACGCGGCTCGGGCATCTGTTTCGGATGCCTCCTGGTCGCCTCCC
>OMNZ01110006.1:70834-85551 GCA_900303255.1 Lesueurigobius sanzi
ACCTATGGCCATGAGATTTGGGTCATGACCGAAAGAACAAGATCATGGATACAAGCGGCCAAAATGAGTTTCCTCCGCAGGGTGGCTGGGCGCACCCTCAGAGATAGGGTGAGGAGCTCAGTCACCCGGGAGGAGCTCGGAACAGAGCCGCTACTCCTCCACGTCGAAAGGAGCCTCCCTCGAGAGGTGTTTCAGGCACGTCCCACTGGGAGGAAGCCCCGGGGAAACCCAGGACACACTGGAAAGATGAGGTCTTTAGGCTGGCCTGGGAATGCCTTGGGGTCCCCCAGGAAGAGCTGGAGGAGGTGTGCGTGGATCGGGAAGTCTGGGCATCTCTGCTCAGACTGTTGCCTCCGCGACCCGGCCCCGGATAAAGCGGAAGAAAATGGATGGATGGATGGATATTTAAAATGAAATGCAAAAAAAGCCTATATTTTTGGTGACAAAGTTTAAATAATGGATAGAGCCAGGGTTAAATTTGTTGATTTATTAGTTACAAAGATTTGTTCAGAGGGGATTTTGGATATCTTGTTCACTTTTTGAATAAACTAGTTATTAGTGAATATCTGTAAAAAAAATATAATTTCTCCTTATTTTTTAGGGTTCAAAACTCAATAAATCAAGATAGGAAATAAATATTGAGAAATCCCTCTAAGTTATGAGCTACTAAAGTGGAGATCTCGCCACAATGTAAGAAAAAGAAAATGGCCATTGAAGTTCCAATTTCCCAGATCAAACTGACCCAAAACCTGAAAATAAATTGCCTGCAGTATCTGCCTAAAAACGTTTCAGATTTGGGTTTGGTCAATACCAAAGGCGATTGAAAAGTAAATGGTCAACTTGTTTAAAATAAATAGCTTAATTTAACTTAATGACAAGACACCAATGTCCTCTCTTTGATGATGACAAACCTGGATAAATGAAAGATGTTGCTGTAGCAGTCATGCACAGCCTCATCTCTCTGCTATATCAATACACAAATACCTGCGCACAAAGGTAAGGCTGAAGATTTGGGGAATCAAGTTTCTGTAGATCTTGTAGCACTTTTTTGTGAGTGAGAGACAGTTAAGCCACACACAACAACATTTTCAGTCTTTCTGAGTCTGAGCAAGTGTGGCTCAATAAAAACTTCCTCTCATGGCATGATCTGTCGTGGGCCTCCTCATGTTTGTGTATGTGTGTCCTCATGTCTGTCCTTAAGTGTGTGTGTGGTCTGTGCACAGATTTTTACATTCAATATCCTGTAGTGTGTGGTCGCCTTTAGTATATTATTATTCCAAAAGCACCTATTGTCTACATTGTCTCTCAGTCTCAAACTTTTTAGACCAAGTACCATATAATATACAACCAGGACTAAACCAGAAATAAATACACAATAAATATTAAATTACAGGACTGAACTATGGCTAAAATGAAACTAAAAAGATGTCAACCCTAAAAAAATAAATAAAATAAAGCAGGACTGGCATCAAATAAAAAGCTATTTTTATTTGAACATAGGCTACACCTAAATTATTACCAGAAGAAGCCTGCGCAACAAATTCGTATTTGTAGACCTTCTTGTCTACATTTGACCCAAACTCCAACTAGTGCCTCATTGTCAGGACAGGAACCTAGCTGGAGGACTTGCTTCTGCAGGACACCCATCCAGACCTGGGAATTGAACCCAGGATCTTCTTACCGTGAGCCGAGAGTAAACGCATCTCTCTGTGGAAAAAGGTTGGAAAATGCACCAGGATCCTTTGACCTGTCCTGTGCGCAGCTGCCTGGGAACAGCCTGGTGCCAGATGAAAAGGGCCCTAATAACTGTGTCGGCTTGGGCTAATCAGAGGCCGTGGGGGTCACTGCAGTTTACCAAAGCCCTCACATTATTAACCCCACGCTTGTTATTAACAGGCCGCTCACACCGAGGAAACTCTCAAGGTGTGCTGTGCGTCTGTATGCAGCCCAGCAGCTCTGTTTGAACTCGGTCTGTGGCTCTATTACAAACAGCTTCTCTGCAAGGGACTGTGGGGTTGTAACGCAGTTCATGCCGATACTCAAGTAACAACGTGATAATAACTGAGTACTGGAATACTTTCCTCTGTGAGTAACTGTATGAATGGCGAGCGCTTCATTTTGGCATACGGAAAGAATATTCAAGTTTTTGTTAGAATTTTCACATTGTTGTCTGTTTTTTATTTTTCAAGTTGAAATCATTCAACTTGATGCTTAGCTGATTCATTTCGGCCACTGTCCACCTCCACCGCCGCTGTTGTTCTTCTGTTGTGGAGAATGTTAGTCTTGTGGTTATCTCTGCATCTAAAAATGTAGGGCAGGGGGCTTCAGGTGTGGTGCCTGTTGTGTGTTCAAGCCAAAGACAGAGGAGAGGAGGGGGAGGTGTGGACTTGCAGGGATGGTTATTGGTTCAGTCAAGTGGGTTTGACTATGACGGATAGTTGTATAATGATGTAGCTCCTGGAGTTGTCAGCGCGGCACAAGTCTGGAGATGAAGACAGGAATAGCCAACTGCCTGTCAAACGTCACACCCCACTTAATTCTGCTTAAACGTAAATATAGTAGTCAGTTTAGAAAGCAGTCAGTCTGTTTAGAAACATAGATGCCTGTTTAGGTTTTATAAAATATAATGTATTAGTGATCTCTTAACACATAGATAAGAACTTCAAGGATTTATTTCTGGGCTGGCTGCCAACAACCTCTCAGTGTGGTGTCTGAATCTTCTCTTGGTGTCCGACAGTGAGATTTTACCGGTTTCATATCATATCAACCAATTTATAAGTCAGGGCTACAAAATGTATTGTAACAAGATTACTGTCTACATACAGTATATAAAATCAACAGAGTAGAAAGTGGTCACAATAGAACAGGTTAGATCTCACAAACAAATATTCTGAAATGCATGTGATTCTTGTATTAGTTTAGCAGTTCAATCAATCAAGCTTTATTTATGAAGTGCTGCTTTTCATACAAGATGCAACTTAAAGTGCTTTAAAGATTAAAAACAAATAGTTTCCTTAAGCCAGGTAAAGGTGGTATCTCAACGGCGGAGACTTCCCGGAGACTCCGAGACTAAAAGGCCAATCCCGAGACTAAAGGGCCTATCTCAACGGCTTGGAGACTAGTTCACAACCTGGGGTAGACTTGAGTCCAGCAGGGACTCGAGTCTCCGCCAGGTCGCGAACTAGTTTCCAGGCCGGTGGGATAGGACCTTTAGGAAATACCATCAGAGGAGCCGTCTGCATCAGGAGCAGCACATCAGCTACAGCCACTGGGCACCCAGAGCAGGGGCACCCACAGGACAGCACCCAGACAGCCACAGTCAACCACCGCTCCCGAGGCAGAGGGCCCCCTCAGAGGAAACACTAGGAGAACCAAAGAATGATTTAAACAGTAACCAAAGTATAGACTGAAAAGTAGAAACCAATCAAAAAGCTTATGATAGATAATGATAAAATGCCACAATAAATAAATAAATAGCTGAATAAAAAAGTAGGTAGCATGGTAAAAGCTAAGCGAAAAAGTGGGTCTTGAGCCTGCTCTTAAAAACATGAACGTTCTCTGTGGCCCTGAGGTCCTCCGGCAGACTGTCCCAGAGGCGAGGGACCTAGTACTGGAAAGACAACTTTCGCGGTTTAATTGTACAGTGACTCAGCATCTGAAATCACAAATTGCAAATATAGTCACAATCACAATACTTACAAAAATCGATATTAGTGAATGCGTGAATTTAACAACTTCCCCCACTCCTTCGTATAGGTCCACAGCTGGTATCTTCCTCAACTCTTGGCAGGACCAGAGTTCGACAGTAAATCCCTGTGTAAAAGGAACAAATGTATACATCTTTGAATATTTTTTCCCTATACATCTCCTGCTCGTGTTACTGCCATGTGAACTGAGTATAACGGACTCAAACTGAGCTGTAGCCGCGAAATATAGGCTTTTCAATAACAATGCACTGTAATTAGGTCCATATTCTGCTGCTACCATTGAAGTAAAGCTCCTCTGCTCAGGAAATGATGGCTTGTGCTTTTCGAGGCAATAACAGTCGCCTGTCATAATTATAGGTGTAATTTACAGGATGTATACATTTGATCATTATGGTGCCTTTTCAAAGTAACCAGTACCATGCAACAACTATTAATCAAAAGGTGCCATATAGCTGCATTGTGAGGTTTTAAAACATATACAGTAATCCTTCAGTGCAATTGACCTGGCCCAACTTTGCTCATGTCTTGGAGATGGGTCACAGGGAGAGCAGAGGCCAAATAAAGTGTAGCTTTACCGTTGCTGCATCACATAACACTACAGGCAGTGTGACCCTTTTGGACCCTATTTTTTCTAATTCCACCTGAAGCCAAACCCTTATCCTCCAATCTATCTCTGGACTCTTTGGGAGAAATAGTTTGTTGACTGAAGAAATCGTTGAAAACAGAGAAGAAATCCCAGGCAGATAACCTTGAAACCCGCAGCATTTTTTTCCCCCCACAGAGGCACAAACTTTCAGAAGGCGTACAGGTGAACCATATGGCGCCGAGCAAAATGACCCACAGATCATCTGCACCACGTGACTGTTGCATTTATTCAACAGAAGCTGCACGGAGGACAGTGGAGCTTGGAGGAGAAGAAGCAACAAGACCGGTGGAAGACGGGGGAAGCTAAAAACAACGAGGACAGACGCAATTTGGGCTGAAAGAAGAGATCAAGAGATGTATAAACGGTCTTCAAAAAGTGGGAAAAAAATGAGATGACAGCAGCAGCGTGGTTCATCTGTGGGGCATGTCTTTAGCTTTGTTGGCCTAAGCGTCGGCAGTGAAGAGCTGTCAGAGCAGAGACACCTGGCACCGCAGCCTCCACGAATACAAAGATACTGTAAGCTGCAAATCATCACACCCTGCAAGATTCTGTATAATGAGGTTTTTTTTTTTTTTTTACTACTGCAACACTGTCTGATTTACTGCTGCTAAGTCAGTGTTAGAGCAGCCAACCTCTGGCAACAACCGAGATGTAAAACCCTTGAAATGCAATGCTGATATATACAGTAGTGTCTAATGGCTAATTGAATAAAACATGAAACCTCATTATCCCTTAATACTTGTGATCCCAATTTTAACATCCAGAAACAGGGCAATTTCCAAAAGCAAAACTAATTTCAAATGTCAGTAGAAATAATAAATGTGTTCAACTGAAAATAGCAATAAATAAATAACGGCTTCCCGTGAGTGTTCTTTGGTTGTTGTCATCTTTAAAAACAATCACAGGTGAAATTTGATCCTATAATGTAAAAACACATCCAAGCAGAAGTATTAATAATACAGTTGTGGCCATAAGTTTACATCCCCTGGCAAACAAAAAACCTGTTTGTTTACGCTTTTCAACTAGAAACTACCCAAATGTCCCTGATCAAAAGTTTACATATTGTGCATTTAACCTAAATCTTGTCAGAGAATCCTGTATTTCAGCTGAAGTGAGTTTTTCTTTGCTCCTGAACATTTTCCTGGCAGTTGTTGAAGGTCATGTCAACGTTAGATCTGGGACATTTGAGTAGTTTCTGTTTCATTATGATTTCAAAAGAGTAAACTCAGTTCTTTGACAATAAATGGCTTTGCACAACCATGTTTGTGTTATCATTCAAATGGCTAAAAGATTAAACGGGTATGTGAATTTAAGAGGGTATGTGTAAACCTTTGGCCACAACTATATATAAAGCAAATTTGTAACTCTGCTTCCAGTGAACCAGTGAATAAAGCAACATTGTCTCATTGATTTTGTGTGTGGTCTGCTGCTTGTGTGAAACAGATGAATCCGAGGAGGAGGCAGGGAGACAGGAAGAGATGAAGGCGCTGCAGGAAGAGAGCACAACCTGATTATAGTGTTTTGGTATGTGGACAGTTGTTTAGCCAAGGCGTTATGTGTGCACTTGTGAAGGGTCTGTGTGTATATGGGGAGCCCCCAGGGGCACACCTGGAGTGAAGCTATTCAGACTTTAAACCCACGGCCACTGGCACATTTCTCATGCCTCCCATCCATCCACATCACTCTTCATGACTCCAGGCAAGTGGTTCACTCTGGTGCTTTATAAACAGGACGACCACAAAGAGCACTGAGTCCCAGTCTACCACAAACACAACTGGAGTGGCTCTGGGGTTACTGAGCAAAATATAGCCAACAGTATTGGCACATACTGTTGGAACAAAAATGACAATATTGCATGTTTTTCCTTTGAAGTTGATTTACTAAGGATAGCTGAATCTTATAGCCTGCGCTTATTGCAAAAAACATCTAGCCACTTCCAGAAAAACAGACGTGATCCCAATAAATTTACATCAAAGTGGGCCAAAATTTTCAATCCATCTTCAAACACAAATTTAGTAAAGAGGGAGCCAGATTCCTTAATAGTCATTTTGATTGGACACACATTAAGTCTATGTCTAGGCCTGCATCTATAGGCTATAGAGGTCCAGTTTGACCATGGGTTGCATGAAATAGTTGTGCTCAATGTATAATGATATACCATTGCTATTATTGCCTAATTGTTCTTGATTATATATACTGGAAACACACACTGCCTCTAAACAAAAATCAAATAAAGCTAAGAATACAAACATAGCTGTATTTTAACACGGTTTTACGTCTACCTATATATTCAGTAAAAACTTTCCTACAAAGAATCCTGCGTCATTGTGTCTTTAACAACCAATCCCCAGCTCAGATGGATGCGCGATCAGGCACCTGCTCAGAGCGCACGGGGACGCACGAGTGAATCGACTCCAGCCACAGCACATGGTCCGTGTAAAGAACCCCCAAAGAGCAAGTTGAAGCTCACAGGTTGGTTATGGCTTTCTATTCTCTGCTCTGATGCGCGGAGAGAAGGGACGGGAGAACAACAGAGGAATAGCTGGAGGGAGGAATGGCTGAATAACAAGCGGAGAAACACCCACTCCGGACTGACCGAATTGTATCCGGACAAGAGTGAGAAGAAAGAGGAGGCAGACGGGCAGAGGATAAAGGAGAGCAGTATCCGCGGCAGAAGCAGCGCTTGGTTTCATGAGGACATCAATTGGGAATAAAAGGACGCGTGGAACTGATGTTTGGACAGGTATGGAGACGCTTTCCATTCACTGTATGGCTCACTTGTGCTCGAAAAAGTGCTCAGGTGTGCGTCACGGGGCTTTTATTGGGTTAACTCAACTAATTTAAGGCAAATCTGGACGCGAGAAGATTTGTGTATTTCTCTTGAAGGACATAAAGTCCCAATTAAAATTTTGTATAAGAACCTTATAACTTGCTCAACAAAGGTAAACAATTGTCGCTACATGTGGTCGTTCTTAGCACATAATAGCCTAGGGACATGCTTGTAAATGTTGCTTTTCATTAACTGGTAGTTTGCTCTAAGTTGCCCTCTGAACTGTGTGAGCAAAGAAACTAGGTAAAGTGCACTAAAACGACTCTCCTGGGCTCAATGTGGTTGGATCTAATTGGCTCTTTCAATGTGTAATAAATCTCTGAAGAAGAGTAAAGACTGTAGCCTGTAGGGGAAATATTCTTTTGACTTTTGAGTTCTTGTCTGAAAAAGCTTCATCAGACTATTTGTCTTATCACTGTATAATTCATCATTAAAACCAGTTTTGAACATGGGTTAACTTTAAAAAAAGCATGCCTTTCATTCTTTTGACAGATATGCAACAAGTTTGACACCTTTTAATATCTCTGAGAATCCTTGGAGAAAACTGATAGTGTGGTACAAGTGCTAAGGAGCTGCCCTGTCTGCCCTTGTCTCACTCATAGGCACTCAGACTATGTTCGCTCTATCTCAGGTCTGTCAATCTCTCTGTCTGGGTCTTGTCCATCCTTCGCAGCTCCTTTGTGAAATTCTGTTCTTCTAAGACAAAGTGGTCCACTGTTTCCCCGTTTGTGTAGGCGTGAGCCCTAACCGCGCTCTGTGGTCAGTCTAGACTGTTAGACTGCTGCTCTGTAATTGTATCAAAGTGGATATAAAACAGAGCAGCTGACTCCAGATCAGGGATTAGGGTTTTGGGGCTGTGAGGTGTGCTTGATGATCCCGTGTGTCACAGGCACTCTTACAAGCCATTCTGTGTCTCTTTTCTGTAGGGCTTCACAATTGATTGCAACCATGTCAAAATGAACAAATCACAAAGGCCACAATAACCTAGGTAATAGCCCCATGAAACAGCAAAATACATATAATTTTTAGGAATATCCCATGTATATAAAACATATTCCTAATCCTAAATACATGTGATCTAGTAGTTTACATTTCAGACTTGTGTTGTTTGACATGTGCTCTCTTTTTGCTTAAATCACAAATCCAAATCCAATACAAAAACTTGACTTATTTCCCGAAACCATGCAGCTTCACTGTTCTGTACATTATTTATTCATCATTTTCATGTGTTCAGGTCTAGACTGCTGCCCGTGAGGATGCTGTCAGTAGGAAGGATCAGGTGGTGTTTTTGGGCTTCTCTGCTGCTACAAGCCCTGGTTTCCCATTCACCCTCGAATGCGCAGGAGCAGGGTGAGTACTTGAAGGAGGCGCTTTGCTCTTTTGTGCTGTCTCTCCCACACATGCGGTCATCCGATGTCCACCCATCTGTTTCTCTACTCTCCCTGCTCCGCCTCGAGCCTCACCTTCCTGACCTTCAAAACCCAAAACGCCTCTCTCTCTCCTCACCTGCGCCCTGTCTTCCACATTACTTCCCTCTGCTGGATATCCTGGCCATCATTCATCTATCCAAATAGGCAACACGCAGGGCCGGTCCTAGCCTATAAGCAGACTATGCAGCTGCTTAGGTCCCCGAGACCACCACATGTAAACCCTGATTACCTGGGATAACCTAGAAAAAACCCGTTACCAAATTAGCAGTTAACTAAGGTTAAATGTACTTGAATAATCCAAAGCAAGTAAGAACACTTGATTATTTTATGTTATGTTAGCTAATTATTGCAATGAAATGTCCTCTTGAGCGCGTGACTCAAGCATGTTGAGCTTGGAGCCGAGTGTAAGCTAGTTACATGACTGTCTAAGGGAATCTTTTAATGATAGCTGCACATTGTGAGTTAAATAGCCAGGCTTAGGACTGTAATGTTACTATGTATTAAAAAACATTATTAAAAAGTTATTTGCTGTCCCTTCACAATTTTGCAAACTTTAAGCAAAGTGACTGATATATTTGTAGCTAGGATTAGTATTGGGTTTACAGTACAGGGGCCCCAAAAGTGTGCTTCAAATATTGTGCTTGTCTCTTAAAATGACTGTCTGCTTTTGCTAACATTATCGGGTGAGAAATGAGCCATTGACTGCTGTATCTCATTTTGTCAAATATAAATGATCTTTCCAATAGCATACTGATGTCATGAGGGCCCGAGACAAAATTCATCTTAGGGGCCTGTGAAGGTCTGGGCTGGCTCTGGCAACATGGACGTTCTTTTAAATTTTGATGGTATAATTTCATATGGAAAAATATGGCTGATTCCTTTGAAAGGAAATCCACAAGCATTTGACTTTAATAATTGCACCTGTGTGGTTGAATAATTATTTATATCACTATAGTAAAAAAATATTTGACCTTATCTCCAACCTTTAGCTCTGGAGCAACCAGAAGTTAAATGGTTTCTACATTTCTACAGAAGTTTATAGAATCCAAACTGTCCACAGTTTGGATATAGTTTTTTGTCAAGGCATATTTTAGATGCAATTTCCCTTTGTGCATCTGAACATGTTACATTGCAAACATTTACAAATGTAATTTTTTTTTCTTTACGTTGAACTATTAACCTGGAAAAAGCCGGATTAATATTACTGTACAAACTCACAGCAAGAAGGTCCCGGGTTCGATTCCCGGCCCGTGCGGCCTTTCTGTGTGGAGTTTGCATGTTCTCCTCGTGTCTGCGTAGGTTTCCCCTACCACTAAAAACATGTACAATAGGCCAGGATGAATGAGAGTGAGTTTGTGAGTGCGAATGTGGGACAAACAAACAAATGACAGACTTGAAGGAATATTTGCTGCTGATCAAGAGCATAGCCAATTACAGCTTGTCTCAAGACTAGCTAAACGACAAAGCACTAATGCAATTACATATTAATTAGTATGCATAAAAGTGCTTGTTGCTATCGACTATGTAAGATCCACCATTATGTCAATACTGCCACGAGATTGGTCCGAAACTCCAGGTTAGTCGAGCCAAATGTAGGAAATTAGCTTCTTACAAGATGTATTTTAGTTTCATGATTAGCCAAACATTGATTCAACTTTGTTTTTTTTTACGAAACAATGAAAATGTAGACAAAATGTTTAATCTTTAAAGTATTAAAAATGAAAATCATGGTGCAGCCGGTATACAGTATAGTGTTCACTTTTGTAAACAAATGAGGTGTCTGGATATTGATTTGTTTTCACTTTCGAACTGCCATAGATTCTGAGGGCATGCTTTGAGAGGGGTGGGGCAGAGGAGCTTGTTTATTTATTTATTGTTTATTTGGTTGGGACAGTGCATGTTAATGAACACACATGAGAATCATGCATGTAAACACACCACTCCGGATTGTAGCCTTGGGCTAATTTGCATCCGTTGTCCCACACTCATACACACAAACACATCCTGATCTATTGTACATGTTTTTAGTGGTAGGGGAAACCGGAGCACGCAGAGGAAACCTACACAGACACGGGGAGAACATGCAAACTCCACACAGAAAGGCCCCGTTCTGGCCCGGGATCGAAACCCGGGACCTTCTAGCTGTGAAGCACAAGCGCTAACCGCTGTGTAAATGGCAACGTTATATACATATTGCAAATTGTTATTAATTGTTTCGTTTTTTTCACAAACGATGTATGTAACGAGCATTATTGTTATTGAAATTTGATTGATTAGACATGGATTTAGCAATCACAGCCATATTAACCGTACATCTGGTCAAAACATATGCGATAAGTGTTGTGGTACGATTAATCTTCAGCATGTTATGATGTCACAGGAACCCAACCAATCAGAACAGGCCATACTCTGGATGGTATCGTGGTGCCAGTTTCGCCCTGACAGCATGGCAGCTCTCTCAGCCCGCCGCTGCCACGCTTCATAGGAGTTTTAACAAATGCGCTACACAGACGAGCCTCAAGCCGAGATGATTTGCAGCGCAATGTGGCGCACAATATATATGGCCTCACCCCGGCAAACCCCATTTAATCAAACCGGGCTCGTTCCACACGCCTGCCACGGTTTTCAGGTTCGCGAAGGTTTCTGAGTGACTGCCATAAATTTAACTTTTAACTTTGAATTGTAGGGATTACGCGTTGACATGTTGATCAATATTGGAGAAAAGGAATTGGTTTTCGGTCACTGACAACATGATGAGGTCAGAGAGTTTTCAGACCACTTTTTAGATTCCTATGTATTATGTAGCCGTGATACTGAAATCATATACATTTATTTTCTTATGGTAAAATTCTACACTGATTTACTATATGATATAATTAGGGGTGAAACAACAAATCGATTATTCGAATATCTGACAGAGCAAGACACTGTGTTATTGATGATTAAACTATTTTGTCTTTAAAAGGCAGGGTGTGTAAGATTTTTTGTTGTAAATATATCATGAATATTACCTATGTCCTCAGATATGCAAAAAATCTC
Source organism: Lesueurigobius sanzi (assembly GCA_900303255.1). Lineage (NCBI taxonomy): Eukaryota > Metazoa > Chordata > Actinopteri > Gobiiformes > Gobiidae > Lesueurigobius > Lesueurigobius sanzi. The sequence goes on from OMNZ01110006.1 coordinate 82,487, forward strand.
AAGACATTTATCCAATCAGAAAACGAGCCCCACATTATTGTGACTAAATCCCATACTTCCACACACCTGTCCCCAAATAAGTTAACTTGTTAGTGCTAGACCAGGCTCAAGGAGTTAAAGCTTAGTGGCTGAATTCTTTCAAATGAGGAATGGCATGTTCGTATAGTTTGTCCAAAATGCTTGTGTGAACCGCAGGGTCACCTTTATGTACCCATAGGCCCCGGGGCTTACCCAGGATTGTAGGCCCCCCTCAGCGCCAACCCTAACCCTAAATCCCACAAAATGGAGCTGCCTTCGTCCGTGGTTCCACCCTGGTTGAGTTAGTTGGTTTAAAAAAGCCCATTAGCTTAGGCATGTGGCTCATCAGCTCTTTATCACAATGCTCTTTCTCCTTTTGCGCCCTTTCTCTTCTGTACACCACAAAACTTTTTTAATATAGCAAAAAATTACAACTACATAAAAATAGCCCTCCTGATGATATACTTGTACTTCATTGCAGTCACTTGATATTCTCTACAGTTATTGCATTTGGTGCGAACTAAAGGTGTGTAAAGTTTTGTAAGCATGTTGAAGTTATGCATTTAGTGGTAAAACTGGGCTCATTACTTTGCACTAATGTTGTAAACTGTGCCATCAGCAGTATTATGAAATAGTAATGCTCAAAACTCTCATCAAAGTGTAAATGTTTGGCCAAGTTTTACCTGAAAATCAGGAGCCCAGAGTTGACATGCTTTAGGTCCCTTTGACCCTCACCTGCTAGTGTGGAGGGGTGTGTTCATATGCTTCAGATTAGTTGATTACCTAACTATTGGTTAGTTTCAGATATAATATAATAAGCAATTTTGTTAAAGAAGAGAAAGTAGGCTATTCAGATCCTAAACAACCTTGGACCCATTTCATGTCTCTATCAAAGTGCCATTTTTGAACATTGATACAAGTTTTGAAAATAATTTGTCCTATTATGTCTGACACTGAACATTTTCAGTGTCAGACATAATAGGACAAATAGAAGGGAATGAATACTTCCTGAAACCACAGTAGGCATGAGAAAGAACTATTCAATACAACGTCCCACAGTGTGCCACGAATCAACACAGTTACAGAGTATCTGTATATTTTAGTGTGGTAGTTTGTTGACATCAATTTAGTTAATCTTTTTTTTTGGAAACGTCACGCCCACCGAGGGATTTAGCCACACTCATTCATTTCCTGGTCAAACGAAGTACCTCTCATTATTTCTAGTCTCATATTATGACAATTGCATGTTCGCTTGCACCACACTCTGTTCTGTTGAGTGTGGTGACATTCTGTTGTTGTTGTTTTTTTTGCAAATCTTAGTTGTAATTAATAATTTGGATTTTTTTTTTTTTTTTCAGGTTAAAGTTTAAATGTTTAAGTAATAGTAGTAATGACTGTGATACTAGCACTGACAGAGAGAAGCCATAATGTTTTCTCAAGTAAAAGTTACTTTAAAATTGAAAAATTTGAAAAAATTCAAATGTAGAACTAAATAGCATTGACCCAAACAATAAGAAAGAGTAGCAACAAAACATCAAAATATACAGTATATATAATATTTTAACTATATAAAGGAAAGGTCTTTAACAGGATTACGACCCACCTGTGGTAATAGTAGTAGCCATACTAGCAGTAATAGTTTGACCCAAAATGCTGCATAGCCATTTTGGGCAAGGGGCAAAAGTTACAGAAAATCTTAAGTTTTGGATGCAAAAGTTATGGAAATTTTAGTGAATAATAACTCACCTGCCAAATCAACTAGCCCTGAATGCGCGGAGCCGCCCGACTCCGTCTCTCGGGCCCCTGCTAATGCCACGGCCAGACATCACAGAAAAGACGACGCTGGAGTTGTATAACCTGGGTAAAAACTACAGATTTTGCTCAGATTTCTTTGTAATGACGAGTTGGAAAATGGGATGCATTGTTTATATGTTTGTTTTGTTTTGTTTATTTGGTTATGTGTTGACGGACATAGGAGCTTGTCAGATGCATGAATTTACGGGCCTTTAACTTGGGAGACAACAATTTACAGAAAAAGTGCCTAAAAAGGTAGGGAGTTTCACCCTTTAAGTCTGTCTATGTTTCCACATGAAGAAGGATAAGTAACATCTATTGTGCATCATACTGATGTAAGCCAAAACATATGATTGGCTATAATAAAGAGAGGGTATTGTACAGTGTGATCCAATATGATATATTTTGTTCTCAAACAGTAACCTGCACAAAATTACTTCCATACTTATCCATTTTAGTAAATTCTGTAAATCCTGTCTTCTGTCATGTTGACTTTGCAAACTCTTTTCAACATACAATTCCTCCAAAATGAAAACGCCTTTTATTTCACTCCTCCACAACATTTAGTCCCTGGCTTTCTCTGTTGTCACGACTTTGTTCTGTGCTCTGTCTCTGTTAGGTATTTAACCTTCTCTCATTTTATTCCAACTCATTTGCTGTTCTATAGGTCACACTTTTCATATTAGTCAGACAGAAGCTGAGATAAGACTTTGCAGCATAAATTAGCAGCAGGTTAGATCCCACAGAGTTTAGGTGGAGCGGGGCGACCTCACACCATTTTAGGATGTGTGCTGTTAAGTTCCCTCAATAAGGACCATGTGATCGCCATTAATTTAGTTCAGGCAGCCCCTTTAAGCTGCAACATCTGCTCAGAGGGGATTTGAGACTACTTTGTGCTCTACCCATGGAGGATGTTTGTATATACAACACAACTGCACGCTGATAAGGATTCCCACTAACAAAGAGTGGGCCAATTCAACAACTTTTGTCCATTAAGAAGCAACCGGAAGATATGTTTTACACAGTTTATACAGTTTTTATTGATAGACGCTAATTAGTCTTTTTAAATTTATTTTAAAAAACAAAAATCCTATTCCAGTATTATTACTGTTTGCAAACCATTTTCTTCCTGATGGCACATTTCCTGACTTTTTGCACCCCCCTGTGTGATCCTGTCCTAAGAGCTGTTGTCCTACATTTCTCCATTGTGAGATCAATAAAGAACTATCTTATCTTATATTCTGAAAGGAAAA
>OMNZ01110007.1:0-11787 GCA_900303255.1 Lesueurigobius sanzi
CCATCCGTATTATCATTTCCTGCATATGCCTGATGTCACCTACAACACCCGCCTCCCCCGCTCGCTGAATCGTCCGAAGAAATTCAACCGATGTCTCGCAGCCACTGAGATCAGACTCAGACATAACATGTAGGGAAATGATAATTGACCGGAGTTTACGGATGGCTAAGGCCAGGCTGGGGTTAGGTAATTGCAGTATTTAAAATTGCGATTCAATATCGATTAATCTTGCAGCCCTACCAGACATGTATTTTTCCAAAAGAAGAGCTTTCAGTGTGACTGTCCTTACTGTGACTACATGGCAGCTACTGGCAGGTGTGGACCATTCTATGATTGACTTTAGATTGCTTTATGACATCAAATTAGCACAAAGGTGAATATTTAGGGCCACAACTTTATACTCAGGAAGAAGAACCCAGCCCATCGATAATACATGTTGTTAGGGTGCCTAGAATAAGCGATTTGCGCATTAGATCTGCACATGCGTGGGTTAAGCAGGTAAAAAAAAATTTGACTACCAAACAAACCACTCACACAGGTAGCTAACCGTGGAGCGTATGGCTTTCAGGCGTTGGTTTAAAGGTTTTCAGCCTTAAGTGACTTGTAGAATGACCGGTGCCTTTGTGCCATGTTCAACTGCTCTTATGACAAGTTATAGACATGAACTTTGGTGGAAGTAAAACTATTTTAAGGCTACTCCGCGTTCAACCCATGGATCCATGGTCAAAGCAAAGACAATAAACCTCCTTCATTCTTCATAATTTCCTGACAGAAAAGAAAGGTCCAGAAAAACATAAAAGAGTGACCAAAATTGTAAGTTTCTTGCACACTTTATTTTGTCAATATGTTGAAACAGGGAACACATAAACAGGGAACGAAAGGACATGGGACCAGTCTGAGATAAATCATTTTTACTCACTGTCACTTTTAATATTATTTAAAATCGTCAGGAATCACTGAGAAACTTTCGTGTTTATCAACCGTGTTGATGTGAAATATAGAGGATAAATTGCTCGAATTAAAATTAACATCCATTGTGTCGTATACTGCTATACGCCTCAGATCACTTCACTCATGTTAAGTCCATATTAAATAAACAGCCTAAATGAATACAATAAACGTGCTGAAAGCATAGTAGCTTACTTTAAAAACTACGGCAATATTCCCCTGGCTAGCATTGCATTAACGCTAAAGCCGTGCTACAAAGACATATCATTATGGTCCATAGTATGTGCTGTCGGGTGATAAATATCCCTGGTCTGTTGTTGTACACAGTTCTCTTCATAACGGGCTCCAAAGCGACTACAAAAGCGCTTTAAATAAACTTTCCAGCGGTTAAAGTGGTCCAAATCATAGCTCTCCTCGTTGCTTTCTCCATTCGTTGACTGTTTGGTAGCTTCGTTAGGTCGTGACCTGAAATGGGTTTCATCATTTTTTATATATTGCTTTTCTTTATATGAGCAGTTGGGTTATCACCAAAACAAAAATATTCAGAAAGAACAACAAAACTCAACAAATTCCCTAAAGGAGTTGGTTGAAGCAACAGTCTGTGAACTGAAAACCATTTCTGGTGACTACATTGTGAAGCTCATTGTGAAAAAAAAAAAGTGAAAAGCAGTAATAATCAAAGCAAAAGGTGTGTTTTGATTTGTTTTTTTTTGTTTAAAACATCATTCCATGTGTGTTCATGATAAATTGAATGTGTTCAGTGAGAATCTACAATGTAAATAAAAAGAAAAAAACAAGTGACCCCACACTTTTGAGCGGTAGTGTATACTATTTTTTATTTGTTGAACACACAGGACTAATTTCCATCCGTAGTCCCACACTTGCACTCACTAACACACTCTCATTCTTCCTGGCCTATTGTACATGTTTTGAGTTGTAGGGGAAACCGGAGCACCAGAAGGAAACGTAAGCAGACACGGAGAGAACATGCAAACTCCACACAGAACGCCTCCACCCCTTTTAATATACTTTAAACTGGGACCAGTCTGAAATAGGATGAATCAAGACTCAGGTTTGTAGCTTGATAGAGCTCCTGCTCAGTGAAGTATGCAGCCGTCCAGCCTCAAACATACTTTCATGTCCACATTATGGATAGGTCTCTTGTCTGTTGGGCGTAAGGCTGGCCAGTGGAGGTCAGATCCCTGTAGGTTTTGCCAAGTCATTATTCCGTGCAGTGCTTCCTTTGTAAAAGTTGGCAGCACTTGACTCAGCTCACTTATATAAGGATGGACAGGCCACTCTTCACTCCACACAAACTCATATACTCATACAGGCTCAACCAACCTGTACGTCAATGTTTTTATACACAACAGCTGTACAATAGATTACAACTACTACACAAATCTTATCTTAGGCAGTGGTTCTCAAATTGAAGATCCTTTGAGTCACTTTGAGTCTTCTGCAGTTCTAATGTTTATTTGCTAATTTTTAGCCTTATTGTTTTAGTCCAATCTTATGATTCAGGCCATGGTATGTCTGTTTATGGTAAACCAGGCATCAAACCACTAGTAGAGCATACATTTCTGAGTATGTCCAAGAAAAGTAAGCCTCTAGCACATCCCTGTGAGGAGTTATCCAGCAGAGGGCACTGGCGTAATTAGAGATCAGGAAGTAAGCAGCACATTTTAGCAACATGGTAAATGGTCACTCTGCCCCAGGGCAGCTGTGGCTACAATAGTAGCTTACCACAACCAAGTGTGGAGTGAATGACAACAGTGCAGCGCTTTGAGAAAGACTTGTAAAGCGCAACACAAGTGTAAGCCGTTATTAATTATTAGGCTACAGTCCTGTAGGGCTTTGGCCAAATCAGAAATATTTGAAAATATATCACAGTGCTCATTAGTATTATTATTATTATTATTAATTTAAAAAAATGTTTTAAATAATAATATTTTCTGGTTTACAATACAGTATGTGATCGGGCTGCAGCTATCCATTATTGTAGTAATCCATTCATCTATTGATTATTTACATTTCAAGTATTTTACTTTACTTTAATAAATGTCATGCCTTTAGGGCAGATTTTGAAAGGAGAACCACATTTCTGATAGAAATTATTATTTATTTATTATTTATTATATTAATTATTATTCTTAATTTCTCAGTAGTATGTCGCTAAAGAAGCAACATTTCAAACAGACACTGACTGGTTGGTGCCTGAGAACCAAAATAATAACATTAATAACTTTCACATCATGTACATATTAGATATGGAGATGTTTAGATGACAAGATCTGTGGAAAAAATATACTTTTAAAGAGACAGGGCTTTCATCAAATATACTAACTTTTATTTTAATTCTGGGTCTCAGTGGACGATTCTGCCCAAAAAAACGATTACCGGAAATCGATTACTAAAATAGTTGACAGTTAGTTTAATAATTGATTAGTTTCAGCTCTAGTATGTGACCCGCGACCCGCTGTGGGAGCTGACTGTCACCCCACGACTCAAATGAGTTTGACACCCCTGGTGTAAACCTGGCTGTCCGATTCTGCTTCTTGGCTTTAATTTCATTTTGATTTAGTTTAGTTGTTCATGTGCACAATTCAATTGTCCTTATAAAATGTAAACAATAACATGTATTGAGCGGAATTTGTTTGATCCAGAAAATTTGCTTAAATCTGGCTAAATGTTATATAGTATATTCAAACTACACTAGTTACTGCAGACATATTGCTAAGAGTTCCTACAAGGTTCAATTTTATTTCAGTTGCATGCCTCGTAGTATTAAATAAACAGGCCTACCTGTTGCCTTTGATGTCAAAAGCCTGATACCAGATGTTCTTCTAGTAGCTGAATATTTCTTATTTCCAACGGTATCTCCACTCACCTCTGTGGAAACCTGAGATGTTAGAAAAGCTTCAGGAAAGGTTTGGACCACAGCCAACTGTTTAACTTAACACTTTCCTCCTTTCACTGTTTGTAAACAAGACCAATGTTGGGTACATTAATCGTTTACTTGTTTTTGGATTTCTATATAGGGTTATTACTTACTATTCCTTACTGTAAAACTCATGTTATTATTCTGCAAAAAAAATAAGAAAATGAGCTAAATATAAAGCGTTAACCCTTACCACAAGCTGCTACTAATACTACCAAAACAATATGGCACTTGATGGCAACATAACCAAAGTGGAGGAATGGACACTGAAGAAGTTTTGGGGAAGGGATCCAGTGATTCCAGCATGAGTCACTTTGAATGATTTGTGTGCAGCAGTTTTCAGAGCGGATCAACCCAGTCTGGGCCAGGACACGGGTCAGTCGCTGGGAGGAATGTGGAGAGAGAGAACAGGTGGAGAGAGAGTGAGAAAGAGAGAGAGAGAGAGGGATGAGAGGGCAGTAAGGTGAGGTTATCTCCCTGAGGACTCCTCTAATGGTTAACCCGTAAACCTGTTATAATCCTGGGTGAGTTAGAGGCTGGATTCCTGCAGCTTAATCATCACTTAAGACTTGTTGATATTTGACAACAAACCCATCAAAAAGTCATCTGCAACAAAGCAATTTTCATGGGTCGTAAAGCTGTAACAAATCGGTTGTGAGCGTAGTTTTTCATACACCAACAATAGTAGAAGCTCAAAACAATGTAGATTCAATGTAGGACTTTTTTCTGTCTTCAAGCTGTGACAGAGGAAGCTATGTTAAAAACGCTATACCTGATTCTGTTGCAAAAATACATTAAAACTGTGGTACATTAACAAATCATCATAAAAATATTGAGGGTGACTATCTGTGCTTCCACAAACAAGTCAGTAACATTTTTGACAAAGATTAGTTTTCATTTCCCATTGCAGGTGGCACAAGCTAACTTAAATGTTGGCTTTTTTTGGGCAAGCAGAAATAAAATTTGTCATCTCTACTTACACTACATAATGATTTGGCCAACATAAACATGTTTTCTCTCCGCATTTTATGAGGCATTACATTATACAGTACAGGCCAAAAGTTTGGACACACCTTCTCATTCAATGTGTTTTCAATGTGTTTTCTTTATTTTCATGACCATTGATAAAGAAGAAATTCCACTATTTAACCCTGATAAGACACACAGTGAAGTGAAAACCATGTCAGGTGCCTACTTCTTGAAGCTCATCGAGAGAATGCCAAGAGTGTGCAAAGCGGTAATCAGAGCAAAGGGTGGCTATTTTGAAGAAACTACAATATAAAACATGTTTTCAGTTATTTCACCTTTTTTTTTGCCAAATACATAACTCCACGTGTATTCATTCACAGTTTTGATGCCTTCAGTGAGGATCTACAATGTAAATAGTCATGAAAATTTATGAAAACACATTGAATGAGAAGGTGTGTCCAAACGTTTGGCCTGTACTGTGTATGAAGGAAAGGCTGAATGAAATTTGTAAATGGTATATACCTATAATAAATAAGCCTGCTTTCCTTCAATTCTTTCTTTGAATTGTCATGTAATACAAAATATTACAACAATATTAATAACACATAAACAAGACATTGCACATTTTGCATGAAAGTACTTTATTGACTGGAGTCTTCTGCAGCGAACGCTCTTGCCACTAAGTCGTCTTTCTGTCCATCAACTCATCTCTGTATCCTCCATCTGAGCCATCTCCCTCAGTTTAGTAAGTTTTTAATATCATGCAAATATATAACAAATAATTTAAACTACATTTATCTGCTCTCCCTCGTCGTCTGCGCTGTCAGAACATTTTTCCGGGTCAAATTTATCCCGATTGACCTCTGGGCGATCCCAGCGTTCATTGCGCCAATTGAGATTTTGCTCATTTCAACTGTTGTCCATGGTCCAAACTCCTTCTTAACTTTTCCATCCGAACATTCTGATTCTGCTTTCAGGGCATGGGAATGCTAATAACATATGCTTGAATTAAGAATTTTGAATCTTTGTCTCGGTATTTGATCGACGATGTTATTGAAATATTTGACTGAACTATTTCAACACCGCACGTTCCATTCAATTAGAATTTTTTTTTCAACACAATTTACGTTTTTCATCGAAATCGTGTGGAAACAAGATGCTAAATCAAGACAAAAACAAGGCTAAGATTTTACTAAATTAGAAAAATCACAACATAAAACTGAAATTTGCAATAAATGTATAAATCTCAGTCATATGGAAGACCTGAGTGATTTTGTGATGTATTGTGGCTTTTTGTGATCTGGATATTACGTCACCTAATTTTGTGATACAGTAATTTGGAGATATATTGTGTGCAAGCCTAATTTGTGTAGATTTTCACCTAATTTGCCAAAGGAACATGCAGTTTTATCCTTATTTCAAGTGCAATAATATTTTTTGTGTCTTATTATAAGTAAAATAATACGTTGACAGATATTTTCCCAGACCAGTTCACTCAGATCAAGATTAATATTCTTAATTCTACAATTTTAGATTTTTTTTTCTCTACACCCCCTCTTCTATGAGGACTCTCATCAGATGGAGAGGTTGGAGCATCCAAGGTACTAGTCCGATTAGGTTCATAAGGTCTTCTAGTAACGATGCTAGTTTCTTTTCTTATTAAAATACACAGGTCTGACTATGAGAAAAGGAACTAGCATCCAAGGTACTTCACTAGGAAAAGAAGCAAGTCCCGACTGAGAAAAGTTCTCAGAATCGGACCCCGGACTTTCTTGCCATTTTCGTACGTTCCCTCACCCTTCAGTAATCTCCCAGCTTTCCCCATCTTTACTCCTGTCTTCTTTAAATTCCTGAGCACCTCCCGGGCTTCCCTTTTGGATTACTGCCTGCTTTTTCCCATTGAGTCCTTGTCTTCTCCTCAGCCCCGTTCGAGTGGCTGTGCTGGCATGTCATTAGCTCAGGAAATCTCCCCGAAAACCCTCCAAATCTGGTCATTACTGGAGGAGAAGTGCTTTCTGTGTCCGCAGTGAGAGGGCTGGGAGAGTTTCATTCAGGTTGTGGCCCACTTGTGAGCACTCTCTCCACTCTATTGGAGGTTAAGTCTGTTTTGATTTGGCTACATGAAGGGAGCATGTCGTGATTAATTAAAACAGCAGGAGAGAGTGCGGAATGTAGACAAATATGGGCAAAATCTTATAGGCTTCAACCTGGCTATTAAAAGACTTTTGCAGAATGGAGCTAGAGACATATGCTCCAGTTGTTTTTTCAACCCATGAGAAAGGCTTGTCTTTTATAGGGGATATGTCATGAAAAATACTCCTTACATACTAACCCTAACCCTTTTTGATGAGCTCGTTTTAACCATTTTATAACTGATCCTTTTTCAAAAACACACCGGGAATCAGGGGTGTGCTGGGACATTATTTCGGCCTGGGAGTTTCATCACTTTGACCGGTCCATCCATTGACTATCAGAGGAGCTTTAGCTCAAGGGCTTGGGTGCTTACCTAATACGTTTGAGGCAGGGCGATCAATTCTTAAACGCATGATGCGAAAGGTATTTCTGTCTCTTTGATGGATTTACATGAAATGAAATGTTTGTGTGACGTTATTCATGTCTGAAACAGCCCCAGGCTCCTGCAGAAGCCCAGTTACAGCCTATCGGCCTATCCCAGCACACCATTGCCTGGAATAGTATTCATTCATTCTCACAGTTGGTAGCAAGTTAGCAACCCTTTTCACTCTGGTTGTTTCTTCTTCTACTGCTGAAAGCTCCAATCTGTATTCCCTGGATTATGTTGTGCCATATCTAAAAGTGTCTTGTAGCAGACACTTTTAAAACCCATAAACCAACATAGGAGCCATTTTGCACTGAAACTGAGCTTATCACAGGGCCATGGATTTGTTAGCATGCGGTTGGGTAAAAATGGAGGCTGGCATACTGTTTTTAGCATGTTTAATTCCAATTGCTGCCATCGGAGGGCACTCTAAAAATAATCAAACCAACATTGCCTTGTTTGACTTCTAATACACTACCAAAAGATATCTGCTGACTTACACAAGAGCAGGTTTATAAAAAGCATGATTCACTTTAATCAACATTTCTTTCATCCTTGTCTGAAATGCTGCAAATGTGTTATGAAATGCATGTGTTTCTTGTATAGCAGTTAATACTTTAGTCTTCTCTAATGCTGAATCAGGATTTTAAAACAGAATTTACAAATCTAATCATTACAAACAACACTTGTCATAATGTAATTATATATTAAAAACTGTACAGGCCATACCTCAAAAACCCAAATGACACTGCCAGCCTTTAATTACTAGTCAGCCTACGTATTAACTAGATATGTTTTAGTTGTCGTAAATTGACAGCACATATAATATCTATTACGTATGAGTGAAAAGCAGGTGAGACAGAAAGAGGTTGAGTTACATAAGTGTCAGGTCAGGAGAACACTTTAGCTTTAGCCTGAGGACATGGATTCTATGGAGACGTGGTCGTTCCCTTTAAAAGTGCAGGCAAAGAAAAGACAGAGTTGGGTTTCGTCCGATTCCTTTGGGGAACAGTCTGTGAAATGGACGCTCGCACAGTAAAAGTATACTTTGTCACGTTTTGTATTGATTGCGTTGCACATTCCACAAACCAATTCTTAAGTTACTAGTACCAATACATTTTTTTAGCTAATTAAATCAATTACTAAATGTTGCCCATTACATGTTATATTATAGGTATACTTATGCAGCTATTGTATCAGGCTTTCAAAAGATTAACATGGGGGTCAATATTATTCCTCGGCAATGAAATTATTACAAAATTATATATCTAAACATTTCACAAGATACATGTGATTCTTTAGCCTGGTCTTACCATCCCCTCATACTCATTTCGGACAGAGGGTCAGGATCTTCACAATTGAGCTCCGTTTTCAGGTGGGAGGGGTCAACTCCTTTTCAAGTTTGAAAGGATAGGATCTGATTTTCCTCAATCGCTAGGGTTTTGTCACCTACGAACATTATTACATTCAATAACATTCAACACCTTTGTATCAGACCCATGAACACTTAATAACTCTGTATCAATCTAATGTAAACTGAATAACCTGTTCCATTTCCACTGCTCTATTTGCGTTGTGTTAAATTACTATTTTATTAGATTTTGTCTATCTTATTCCATTTTATGCATGCCTTAGTTCTATCATTTTATTTTATATCCCTTTTTTACCCATAGTTTATTATTTATGATTATTACAGGTTCATGTTTCATGTTGCACGAGAACACAGGAGAAAATTCCTAGTCTGTGAAATCTTCGTTGACAATGGCAATAAATGCTATTCTGATTCTGTAATATGAGATAAATCTCAGACCATAATCTAATCAGAGCAGAAAGAGGACTCTCTCACTCTCTCACTTTCACAATCCCAGACTGAATTTTAGAGGTTCATGACGTGTGAAACTTGTACAAAGAGCATCCTACAGACATTGGACCTCATTCACGAAACAACTTACGCACAAATTTGTTCTTAAGGCCTACTTAGGAACATTTTTGGCATTCACAAAATTTGTTCTTAGCTGAGAGAGTTCTTCTGGAAGAACAAATCCTAAGAACAGTCAGGAGGACTCTTACACACAAAAAATCTGCAGTTTTAGAATATTATCAGAGTCAAAATGGACCCAAAAATTCTTAGTCTTTCACAGCATGAGTAACATTTTTCGAAAAATTATTTGACTTAAAGATATATTTTTTGAGAGAATGAAAGTGATCAGAGGTGGTACAGAGCAGAGATAGATAGTGTAGACTTTCACAGCTGAGGGCTGCAGCTCGTTAGTTGCTGCTCTGAGTCACACCTGTCATAATCAGAGGAGAGATCAGGAGTACTGCCTCATGCTCTGGTCATGCCCATATATGGAAGATTAGAGGGCGTGTCTTTGTATTAACATAGTCAATATGATGTAAATGTCCTGATAATGAGGAGAGTGGTTTTCTTAGTGTCACCTTCATGAATTTGGGGCATCTCTCTTTAAGAACAGTTTTGTCTTCTTAACGCTTCGTGAATCAGACTTAAGTTTTTCTTAAGTTTGTCCTAAGTTGTACTTAAGAACTTTTTCTTAAAAAATATTCATGAATGAGGCCCATTATCTTTAAGTTTACTCAAGACGTCCTCAAATGGCGTCACTTTAGCTTCATGTGGCACAATGACACTTTCCATCCACCTTTTGCCGCCAACCAATTAATCGTAAAAATAATCGACCGATTTATTACCTAAATAATCTTTAGTTGCAGTGTGCAAAATTGCAATAACAACATTATTGTGGTAATTTACCAAACCCATTGAATGTCCCATTAAATTTAAACACAAATCGTAAGTATTTTGTTTTCCAGCAAATTGTATCAAAACAAGACGTCAAAAAACACTAAATCAGGACTAAAACAAACAATGGAACAAAATTTGGAAAATTTTAACAAAAACAACAAGTTCCATGCATTTTTTGTTTGAGGTTGAGTTTGCAAAAAAATGTGTTGATCCCAGTCAGATGAAAGACTTGAGAGCTTCTTGCATTACAGATAAACTTAGCATCACCCAATATGTAGTGATTTTTCCCACGTCCGAGGGTCTGTCTTCTCCCTCCCTTAAATGCGTGTGTGGTTCGGGGGCAGATAGTTAGCAGTTAGCGTTCACCTCTGACCCCGTGGCCCCTCTGTGATAACATCATACTCCTCGCCCCGGCTTTTGCTCGCGCCTGCACCCGTTTGGTTTACTTTGACACTTCCAACACGGCAGCACTGTTTCAGATCGACACGTGGATCACACTAAGCCACAGAGACAAATGGTGGTAACGGGGATAAATTAGAAAAGATCGAGTCAAGATAAACATGTAGCGCTCTGTAATACGAGCCCCATAGCTAACAAGGCAATAGCTTCTTTGGTCAGTTTTTACCCTCAGATACCTTCAGATTCGCACACTGTATTTAGGTTTGATCGTTTTAACAGGATCATGGAGTACATTGATAGTAGTTAGTGATTAGGGTTCCACAATTTTGGGGGAAGAATAAAAATTGTGATTTCTGTCACAGCAATCATGATAAAATGTGAGTTTTACGTTTTGAAATGAAGGTTCGGTTCTCTGTTATTTACATAATACATTTAAAATAATGTCAGAAGCATGAACACTTGAGAGAAAACGAAAATACTGTATTATATATACAGTATGTCTTTTATTTCATTATTTTTTTCCATTTGTGGGACTAAAAATATTGTTTTTTGGCATTACATGGCATTAAGAAGCAGTAAATCTGACTTTTTGCAAACCCTGCCTTTCGCAGAGATCTACAACACTGCAGTTAGCACAATACATTATTATGTAGAAAGACTGACATGTTCCTGATTCTGTGTGTTTATGCTTTCTTTTGACCAAATCCTGATTGCAATTTTTATGTTACAAACCAACTATAATAACACCAATTACTGTAGGTTGCATGAACATATCCATAATGTATGTATAGTTGAAGAATCTTTGCCTCAGAACTTACACGAATGATGACAGTATGGTTCTATCCATCCATCCGTCTTCTGCTTATCCGTTGTCGGGTCGCGGGGGATCACATTGCACCAGTCCCTTATGGCTCCTCTTGGAGCTGGTGGGTCCACGGGAGGACGGTGCCACGGCGCACCTTCACCTCTGGGCACCGTGACCGGCCTTGATGGTCTCATCACAAGGGGCTTCTGAACCGCTCTTGGTCTGACCCGTCATCTAGGACCTGTTTGCCCTGGGACACCCTACCAGGAGCATAATGCCCCAGACAACAGAGCACCCCTCCACCACGATAAGGTGGCGGCTGGAGGAGGGGGTTATGGTTTCATACTGTATATCTCATAGTATTCCATAGCTATTTATTGGCACCCAATTCTGATCTTTGCATCAGGATA
>OMNZ01110009.1:8185-30671 GCA_900303255.1 Lesueurigobius sanzi
TTGGCTAAAAGTCATAAAGTATCAAGTAAATAATGCTCCTTTATACATGGCACTGGTGAAAAAACAGGGACAACTGCGACAGAAGTTGTGTAAAACTGGGACAAATGAATGGTTTCAGATAAATTCACATGGACTTGGGACAGAGGGCTCAAAACTGGGACTGTCCCGGGTAAACTGGGACATCTGGTCACCCTAACTTATCATACATCATTTTTGGGATGTTTGACTAAACCATTTGACTAAACCATTTCAACACAGTAGGTTCCATTTAGGCAGCCTTAACCACGAGATTATCAGCTGCACTAAACACACTTTGTATGCACATATGTTTCATCAAAATGTGTCAAACATACTGTACTTAAGCTGAACTTTCACACATATGCACAGTATGTAGCCATGTGTTTTTGTTTAGCCTGGTATTGTGTCACCAAATATTGTGATAATGATAATTTGGCAGTACACTGTGCAGTGCTACAGCAACCTCACAATTCACATCACAAAATGTCAGAAATAGTAAAACGAATCACTATTATAAACTGAAATTTGCGTATATATGGAACAAGAAAAAGCTCATATATTAATAGTTTTCAGTTGCTACATAAGCATCTCTGAGCAACATGAGCAGAAATGATATAAACATTGAACTTAGCACGCTGACTCACCTTGTTTCTACGTGTTCAATTTCAACCAGGTTTTGCTTTGCTTCATCACAAACCGCCGGCTGCTCGAGCTCCTCCTCTTTTAAGCTGAATATAACACATATAATGTAGCCATTTATTATTAATTCATTAATATTATTTAGTTTAATCATCATGGGAAAGAACACACATCTGTAAAAAGTTGTCCCTGTTGCTGCAATACAGTAAGAAGTGAGTAGGATTGTTTGGTATTTTGACTTACGTAATTTGTGTATTTATGATTTGAACCAGATCTTGCTGTGGCTCCAGTTCGACCAGTGGCAGCGGCTCTTCCTCTTCGAATCTGATACAAAATACATTTTAAAAGAAAACAACGTTATTCATTGATACACTTCTGTATACTTTAAATGAGTTTCATAGTAATGTTCTTGTACATATAAATATTAACACTTTGTGCCATGTTTGTTTTTACCGTTCTGGAGTTGTGTCAGGATAACACACTGGGATGCTGTCCGGGCTGTGAAAAGACATTCATGAAATATGATCAAAGCAACATTCTCACTTGTTTGTGTAGAATAAATGCATCGATATGTGAACCTTGACAAAACAGCAGAACTGGGACTTTTCAACTTGTTAATGATTGAGACTGATGTTGGATTCCACAAAAATACTGCAGTACATTCCATCACAATACAATCCATTTAACTTAGTAATGGCCATGAGAGCTACACCATTATGTCAGTGCAATCCATGTATGTTACACTTTCGTTAGACAAGCATTGCAATTGGTGCTTTAGACACAGGTTCTCAACTGGTGGGTCAGGGCCCGAATGTGGGTCACAGACAATTTTCAGTGAGTCATCGGTCTTTGCTTTGTTTTGATCGCTAGGTTCCCAAGCTGTCATCTGTACTTGGTAGTTTAAGTGGTGAACATTTAGCCTCTCTTCCCTGAAGCTTCATCAGCAATAATGATCTTGGTTTGGCAGCTGGCCGAATATACAGCATACTGTATCTTTCCAGTAGAAGGGGTTTAACTTCTAACTAAGATGGATGGTTCCATTACAAGTTAATTAAACCATTGCTACAAAAAACTGGTACATCTTGGGGCTTCTATCTCGGATGAAAACATAAACAGATGAGTGCTTAAGAACCTTCTACACAAACACTTGTGATCAATACTAATAGATTTTTTATTTTGTGAGAGAAACTGGACACAAAGTGCTCAGGAAGTCAGTACTACAAAAGTATTTTCATATTGGCGCTTAGTGAACAGAAACTTAAGAGAAAAAAAGCAAAGAACCACGGCACTCCTCCCACACTGCAATTCTCTATTATCTAAAAAGCCTATATTGTCAAGAAGTTACTTCTTGAGAAAGGCCTGTTGGAGCCGATACGTTTGGAAGAAACCAGCAACATGTTTTAAATGATTGAATATGTATTAGCCCAGCACAGGCTTTTTAGATCATGTAAATAGAGAAGAAGTGTGAGGAGTGCCTTGGTTCTTTGTTTTTTTTTCTCTTACCGTTTTTATTTTATTCAACCTTTATTTAACCAGTAAAGTCCCACTGAGATTAAGAATCTCTTTTTCAGAGGAGACCTGGCTGCAGAGGGAATCCTATTGTACATATTTTGGTGGTGGAGCAACTGGGCCTTTAACCCTTGAGCTTCTTGCTGCGGGGCATGAGCGCTAACCGCTGCACCATCATGCCATCCACCCTGTTCTTTGATGTTAAATACAAAAATCTAAATTATTTATATTATCAAAAATATACTGAACCATTGTCAAACTACTTTTTACTTTGGACACGGCTTGATTTTGCACAAATAAATATAAATACACTTTGCTTTCTACATTGAAGGCTGAGAACCACTGCTTTAGACTGGACACCTCCTTCATTTACCTTATTTCAAGATGTCCAATATCATCCAGATTTGACTCTGGTTCTGGTTTGGCCTCCACTGCCTCCGTCACTATGATGATGGACTCCACGGTTACGGCCTGAGGGGGGGGTGTGGCCGGTATTTCGGGAGCTGCCTCTACAACAGGTGACTCAGGCTGCTCGGCTTCGACTGAATCATCAGATTTGACGTAAACGGCTTGGACCAGATCGGTGATGAGCTCAGGCAGAGGAGTGTCCACTTTCGTGCACCCTGGGACCATATCCTCAAACGGATCTTTCGCTGGAGCTTTCTCTTCTAGTTTAACTACTTCCGGTTTAGTTTCAATTTCTGTTAAACTTGTGTCGGCTCTGCAAAGTAAAGCAACAATGAGTAGTGTGCAATTTCTATGTTGCGCTGTAATTCAACCAATCATCGGAAAAGTCGTATTGGTCTTACAATGTCCTCGGCTTGGGCAGAGGTGCAACGTTTGTGACTGTGGTGGTGGTGGGTGAAGTAGGAGTAATGCTTTCCTCGTCGTCTGCAACTTCGACCCTAAGACACAACAATGACAGAAGTGAACGCTTGGAGCTGGAGATAAAGTCTAACAAGGCGGAGCGAGATCGTGGGATACTGGGGTTCAGAGTTATGGAAGAAGCCCACTTCATTTTTACATTTCTCTAATCACAGTACAACAACTTGGTAACTAAACTTGCTAAAGAACTGCTGGACATGGAAGAGTATGTTAGTTTGAGAGAAGATAATGCTGTGAATAAAAGTAGATAGAGGATAGAGATAGAGGAAGCTAATGGAAAGTGAGAGAGTTTATAGCCTTGTGCTTACCTTTGAGCCACAAATGATACGGGGCTGTTAACTAAGAGGTCTGGCGTTTTGTCTTTAGACCTAAATTGCATAAGACAGAAGAATTTTTTTTTATTTTTCATTGAATGAACTGAAAGTGGATTATTTTTAAATGTACATACTCATATAACTTAGCTGCAGACAATACATATGAGCGTTGTCTTGGTGCTGATTTCTTCAACACATTACTGGCTGCCTCCGTTCTACAAAACAACATAAAAATATATTAATTTTACAGTAATTAAGCAAAAGCATTACCCCACAGATCCACTTTCAAAGGATTACTTTTCTACTGTATTACTCAGTAACTAAATACATATATATTAATAATGGACTGTGTGTGTTTCCCCATAGTGTTCAGTTATTTTTGTTAATATCTTGACATATTATTCCTTCTTAAAAACAGGCTTAAAATCTTTCATTAGGATGTCTGTGCATTGATATTTTACATTTTATAAATTCAAATAATGCCTCTGTGGAGATGACAATGATGCTCAAATATAGTATGTGTCAGGGCTGATGAGGATTTGGTCTGTAGCGCCCCTACAGGCTACAGTGGGAATCGCATGGTAAAAAATAATCAATTAGCTTTGATTTAAACATGTGGCTAGTAGCGCGTCGGAGTTTCTGGGTCCACGCTATGAGACAGAACGGCTCAGAAGTGATGCAGTATTGGATTATTGGCTTTAAAAATGTGGAGGACAGTTTGGGGGTTTGAACAATGACGTAATTGTACCAGGAAGTACAAAACCAAGCGCCGCAGAAGTCAACATGAGAGGACCGACGCAAACAGGATTCATTCAAAACTGCGTGAATGAAGTGAAATACTGCTCCAGCTCTGTTTTTGACAAGAGAAAAGTCGATGTAGCGTGATATGTCTCCTTTAAATAATGTTAAAAGACAAAGAACAGGGCGGTGTAGCGCGTGGTAAGACAAGCACTTGAGGGTCATATTAACAAGACTATTTCAAATAATGAGTTAAAGAGGTGCCAAAAACTTTATTTATATTTTTTATTATTATTATGATTACCTGTTGGCAAGTACCATCTTATCTTATTATCATCTGCATGAAACTCAACCTCAAATTTGTGTAAAAGGATTTACTGCGATGCCGCTAATTGAGCATGTAATCCAACAAACACATTTGAATCTTGCCGGGTAAAGCATGGCCGCTAATTTCTCACCGTTTCTCCTGTTCCTCCGGGCTGAGCTGGACCTCCTGGTTCTCTGTGTTCTTCACAATGTGCGGCGCGCTAAGGCACAAAAACACACACTTTTGTCAAAAAAAAAAAAAAAAAAAAACAGTTTCTCTTTGTCTCAGCGGTGAACTTGGGATTAGCGTTCTCACATTATTTTGTAGGTCTCGGAGGGTTTTTTGGTAAATTGAGTTGTTCCACTGCACACAAATACAAAAAGTGTTAAGGAATATACAGTATGTCTTAATATGACTGACGTTCAGGGGTTGATATTAACACCAACCAATTAGCCAAACACTGGATGAATTCTGTTTTCACTATCTTATCTGATTTAGTTACACTTTGAGAATGATGATGAGGCTTGTAACATTTGAGAAACACCAGCCACAGTGGCCAGTGAGCAAAACCATTAATGTCAAGCTCTGTTGACTTCATACAATCTTAAGTCCATACCTGTAGCCATTGGATGTTGTTGGTGTCTTCCCTGTTTTAGTAAATACACCCCTAAAAAAATACATCAATCAAACACACGCAATAATGCTCAAACAATCCTCCACCGTTTGCTTAAATTTGAACAGTAAAGTGAAACCTCCTCATACCTGATCATGAATCCAGACGTGGGTGATCTGGTTCAAAAGCATTTTTTTTCATATCAGTATTTAACATAATGCGGTCACAAAGTCTGACTGTCACACGAAGGGGTTTTGTTTACCGTTCGGAGCTGGTCTTGAGGGGCGAGGGGGAGGATGGGGAGGATGGGGTCGGTGCGGACACTGGACTGGATTCAACGTTGGCTTGATTTAAGCGTCTGGCTTTCACTTCCGCTATCCTGTTAATGGTGCAAAGATGTATTACTTTTATGAACCGGCTCGTGTCCGAGAGTAATCATAATCCATCACGACTCCAGATGCGTCATTTAAACGTTGGCGCTTTTTGGTCAGGGGTAATGTATTTCCCAGCGCCCAGAGCAAGGACTGGCCCTCAAAAAGCCTGTTTATTGCTTGTGGTATGGGCCCAAACTCATCAAAATTGGTTCATACCCAGGGTCCAGAATTTTATGGTCCACCCCTGCCTTTGCTGATTCTCTTAATATCATATTATATTTATATATTGAAGTTGGTGAATGACAGAAATGGAAGACATAGTGAACGATCCTTTTGAAAAAAAAAAAAAACAGCAGCTAGTCTGAGGGCAGTAAAGTGTCCCACAACACCAGACACATGAAAACAACATTTTAATATTGGATAGTGAAAAGATAACATTACATTATATCAGGGGAGGGCAAACTAAGGCAAGGGGGCCAAATGTGGCCCACCTGGCCCTTCAATCTGGCCCCCAAAGCATAACCTAACCTGATATGTGTTGGTTAAAAAGGGTGAATGAAATGTTTTCACTGGCATAACAAAAGATAATTCAAACCTGCTGCTATTTTGTAGCTTTTGAAAATGTATTTAGGTGATCTATTTGAGAATGGTATTGTTTTAATGCACAACCCTATTTACTACGACTAGTCCGGCCCACCTGGCAAGTTCAAACACCTGGTGTGGCCCGTGCATCAAAAACTTTGCCCATATACCTGCATTATATACCACTGCAGGTCACCAATGGTGCACAGTCATTTTAATTTACAACTGTTTTGAGGACTTGTTTACTCTTACCAGGGTTTTTCTGAGTCAGTTTCAGGCTGAGATGCAGAACTTTGCTGTAGCCAGCTGTTATCTCCTCTCAGTTTGGTTCGGATTTTTGTGGTTTTGAATACAGCAGCTTTATCTCCATCTAAGACAAAACACAACACACAGGTTTCTGTAAGTTCTTCGATATATTCTGCGCTGGCTACGCATACATGCAAACAACCAATCAATTAAGATACATGACCTGAGATTGGGGCTTACCTTTTGACATGACTGCTTCCTTGTTCTGCTGGACCTCCTGAAATTACATTTAAATGAACATGCTTGAAATATCGGCCATATTAATTTAAATGACTGTCTGTTACGTAAACAAGTCTAAATGAGAGCTCCTTCCCACACCATGTTCTCCGCCAATAATGTACATGTGCTTAGGAAGGAATGTCTGTCTAACCCTTTAGACATGCTGATCAGCCTGTCCAACCACTTTCCAAAAACATTGCAATTGCCTAATATGAAAAGCCACAAACCTCCTCCTTATTGTCTTAACATGGGATATTGTATGAGTGATTTATATGTGCAAACAATTGCAATGAGATTCAAAGGCAAGTTAGCAAAAAATAAAAGCTTATGCTCACTGGAAAAAAGTCCTGAGGGAACTCTTAAAATAAGAAATATGAATGAATTGAGTGTTCTTTTATCTTGGCACACGCACTGGCTTCAAGCGTATGCAAACTTGTAGGACTGCCAAACGCAAAATGCAAATGTAACTTTTTCTTTTTATCATTCCTCGGGCACTGAATCACACTGGGTTCCCCTCACGGCTCGTCTTTTTAAGAAGGCTGAAATGAATTTGCGCTTAAACAAATATACCAAAGGCTCAGAGGACATATTTACCCACGGATTAGGACATGATAGATAAATGATTAATGAAAAGCAAAGCCAAGGTTAAAACTAGACAGACAACTCCAATCATTGTGAGGGAACACCCACAGAAATAAGCACAAACACTGAGATACCGTTCAAAGTTTACTCATGGTGACTGATCTCTTTTCCCATTCTGCAAATATAAATAAAATACATGTAATTAATTCAATTTTAAGTACATACCCAAATAAGAGTTGCTATCCAAGGCGGTGTGGGTGGTGCGGGTGCCTGGTCAGGTCGGTGGCACTATTCCTTCGAGAGTGATATCAAATAGTGTTTGACAGGTGCCTTGGTCCCTGCACTGGTGAACAGGTACGGGTGTAACAAGCCTGGCCAGTCAAGGAGGAGAGCTATGGGGAGGAGCAACGTGCCTATGTGTGTGTGTGTGTGTGTGTGTGTGTGTGTGTGTGTGTGTGCGTAATAAGGGTTGCCATGTCATTCTTCTGTTGACTACATTCAAGTTTTGTTGGCACTGAGCAATGCATGCCAGAGAAGGACGTCAAATACAGTATTAGTCAAGGGTAGGGATTGCGATTGAGAGAGAACTGGGCAGGCACGCATGGGTTGTGCGTATAGATTAGGTGGTACATGGAAACAGCTCCACTGGGAATGTTGTGTGCTGCTGCCCCGCTGAGAGAGAAACAGGGAGGAAGAACAGCAGTATCATCAAGACACGATCAAAGTAAACATGGAGTAAATGAGGGGAGGCACGCTACTAACATGAAAGAACAAAACAGCGACTGAGCGTTACGGCTCTCAACGGGGGAGACGTGTTATGATAGTGGTAAATGACTGGTAAAGGTACATGTGGACAGACGACAATGTTAATTTGGTCAAAAATAAGACAAAAATAAATTAAAAGTATGATCAGACAAAACTGTGAAAACTATTCATTGGTTAAAAAAATACTAAATTACAATGAAAAGAAGGGACTAAAACATGTGAACTGCTGTGATGTAGTTTGAAATAGCCACATATCATTTAAACTCACTGCTAAAGGAAGAGTTCTTTGTTCATGTGGAAGAAGCTGCATGAAATATAGACCATTATTACCTATGATTATATTAAATAATGCAAATGCAAAGTTGATTTAGTTGTCTAAATTTACGTTGAATTTTTGTCTGAACTAAAACTGTAAATAATAATTCGACTAAAGCTTGACCAAAATTGAACTGAATGAAAATATTTGTTTGTGTAGGTTCTCAGTCGTACAGGAGTTGTCCATCGTAGGGAAAAATTCTTCAGTCTTCACCTGTACTCTGTAGTTGAAGTGTAGGACGTTTCGATCTTACTCCAAAGATCTTCATCAGCTATAGCCTGGAGCACGCTGTGGGTTTATTAAGGGTGAACCAGTCGGACCCTCCTACTCGCTCCTCCTACTGGTTCACCCTTAATAATCCCACAGCGTGCTCCAGGCTTCAGTAGCTGATGACGATCTTTGGAGTAAGATTGAAACGTCCTACACTTCAACTACAGAGTACAGATGAAGACTGAAGATTTTTTCCTGAATGAAAATATGTTGTCAAAATTAACATTGACAGATAATAAATTACGACTCATATAATTAGAATATGATGAAAAAGTTGATTTATTTCAGTAATTCCATTCAAAAAGTGAAACTTGTTTTAATTTTGATGATTATAATGGAAAACTATGAAAATCCCAAATTCAGTATCTCAGAAAATTCTTACTTGAGACCAATACAAACAAAGTTGTTTTTTTTTTTATGTTGGCCAACTGAAAAGTATGAGCATGTACTGCACTCAATACTTAGTTGTTGTTCCTTTTGCCTGAATTACTGCAGCAATGCGTCGTGGCATGGAGTGGATGAGTCTGTGGCCCTGCTCGGGTGTTAGGAGAGCCCAGCTTGCTCTGATAGTGGCCTTCAGCTCTTCTTGCCAATGGTCGTCTTTTGGACAACTGTCAAGTCAGCAGTCTTCCCCATGATTGTGTAGCCTACAGAACTAGACTGAGAGACCATTTAAAGACCTTTAAGGTGTTTTGAGTCAATTATCTGATTAGAGTGTGGCACCAGGCGTCTTCAATGTTGAACCTGTTCACAATAGGCCTAGTCTAATTTTCTGAGATACTGATTTGGGGTTTTCATTAGTTTTCAGTTATAATCATCCAAAGTTTCACTGTTTGAATGGAATTACTGAAATAAATCAACTTATTCATGATATTCTAATTATATGACCAGCACCTGTATATGTAAGACATCAACAACTAGAAGTGTGTAGTGAGAAATAGGCAGCACTCTGGCCCAAGGGTCCCCAAGGTTTTCCAAATGACCATTTAATCAACCCGATATCCCCCGTAAAAAGTGACTGTTGCATACTAATTTTAGGCAAAAGATGAATAATGTATCTATAAAGTTGATTTTGTTATTTGACCATATGCACAATAAATATGCGGTTTTAATTTGAAAATGATAAATTACATTTTTTTGTAATATTTTTACAAATCATCTGGGGATCCCCACCTCAAAGCCACGTGACCCCTCTGACCCCCACTTTAGGAGACCCTGCTTTAACAAAGGGAATGATACTAATACTAATATACTTGGTTACCAAACAAGGTACATTTGTTTATGACATTTTAACAATTATGCATAAAAACTACAGAGAAAGCAGATTACATTAAAAAATATGCAATTTTAGCCTTAGTTCGGCCATTAGTGGTATGCTATACAAATACAACTATTATTAATATACTGTATTTTAATTTAGTCTTTTGATGAAAATGTAATCTAGTGACGATCTAATGATTCAGTCAAATAATTATTTAGAGTTTTAGTCTATAGCTTTTGTCAAAGAAAAATTTCATATACATTTAGTCGACTAAATCTAAAATTAATTTAGTACATTTTACATTTATATTATTGGATTCTAACATATTTAATCATATTCTCTGCTTCATGGAGCTTCTCCCACATGAACAAAGCACAAACCTCTTCCTTTGGCACTATTTCAATGATATGAGGCTCTTTCAAATTGTGTCACTGAAGTTCACGTTTTAGTCCCTTCTTTTCATTTTTGTTTAGGGTTTATTACAGATACACTTTTCGTCTCATTAACTACTTTTAATTTAGTTTTAGTCCAATTTCAGTCCGCAAAATATTACTTTGACTAAAATTATGATAACATATTTGTGAAATATTTATGAAATGAACACAGGTCATCACCACATAAACAACTGATGTAGTTAGTAAAAGATTGTTGCTGTGTTTTGTTGTTTTTTTTTAGCAAATGTAACCAGAAAAGAATGTCAAGAAAGGAATGCTGTAAACTACTTCAGCTTTATGTATCCAGTTACTCTCCATCTGGGCTCAGCTTCCCACTTGAGAAGCAACCCATGTTGGGTACATATTTACATGGCCTTTATAAATCTGAAAGGGCGTGAACAGATTTCACAATATATCTGTCAGAGTGAGAACAGATGAAAAAGGAAATGTGTGAGCGAGAGCCAAAGTTTCACTCGGGTGAGTACACAGCGCACGCGTGAACGCTGTCTTTTATTTTTTCAGTCCCTCGCTCCCTGCACCAAAAACCAGTCAGACGGCCCGGCTGAAGTCTGACTACAACAGTGAATCATTTAGATACTGCAGAATTAAAAGAGAATGCTAAGTATCTGACACCTCGTCACCACTGAGACAGAAACAAGTTTCATCCCAACAAGAAAAACGGCAAACAAAGAACAATAGTTTTTATACTATTCCAGGGATCCCTATTGTCTTACTGTGGGAAGTAGTAATAACTGGAGTTAAACCATTGGTGACAGCAGAAATGGCAGAAGGAATGTGTTTTTATTGCCCCTCCCATGAATGTACTGAGTGACAGCCTTATTAAAACACTCAAAGCATTTACAACACTAGTGAAACTTAATGAATTGTTACGTAAAAACTCAACTTCTTTGAAAGTAATCCACTCATTTGTTTTGTGGACAATGCCGTCATAATATAAAAGGATAGATTCCTGTTTTACATTTTTGCTCAAACAAGAGGGAAGTGCAGTGAATGCTTGTAGACTCATCATCTTCAGTATGTGCATTATTAAGAAGTCATCTCACTGCTTCATCCATAATTATAGCTCATTGTGTTCACAGGCTGTTGTTAATACACAAAGATATGCAATTTCCTCACTGGAAGTACAGATTCCCAAGCTGCCTAATGATATCTTATAAAGAGGTCAGTGTCCTGCCCTCTTGTAGCCATGTGTACTGTCAAAGACGTGTGATTTTGAATGCAGTTTATTAATAGATAGCCAATGTGTGATAAATTATTGCAGTTCCTACAATAACAACACTCTGGTGCCACCAAGTGGTAAAATTGTATAATGTGCTATGGACTGTACAAGTACATTCATAATGAGTATATAAATGGTCCCACCTGAAAGATTATGTTCTCCATATTATGTTTGCCACAGTCTGTTCAAATATAAAATTAGAAATGCTAATATAAAGAGCTGTTTTCCCATGTCAGTCATGCTCCTTGTCTAAGGTGAGGATAACTCTCTACTGTGTGTTTTATTCCCTCTTTCAAACTGACGACTGGGGAATAGCCTATATCTTCTTTGGCCCGTTCGCAGCTGTAGTAATGATGTGTTCCAGCAAGAGCCACTCTCATTGGGGTGAAAGTGGGTTTGAAGGAGATTATCGGTCGAAGGAGCAGAGAAAGCATCCACAGCAGCAGAGCCAGGCCATAAACCAACAGGTACGGGAGGTGGTAGCGAGGAGCGGGATATCCCAGACCCACCAGGATCTCTGCCATGAAGTCCCAAAAGCGGATGGGCTCATCGTTGGTTATATGATATGCCTAGAACACAAATGGACTTCAGCTCTGCTCATTATTGTAGCAAACTTTTTCACAAGTTCTTGTTATGTTTTGTTCTGACTGACCTTTCCACAAATTGGAGAGTCTACCCTGAGGCGCTCCGCAGCCAAGATGTGTCCATGAACTACGTTCTCCACAAAAGTAAAGTCCACTAGATTGGTCCCATCGCTGCACACAAACAACAGAAAAACACATAATATCTAATTGTATCTAATTAGAGGCAGTTGTTTTACGTCTGACGTACCCAATAATGAATTTCATTTTCCCTCTGCGGGCAGTGTCTACTAATATAGGAACCAACTGGGGGTCCCGAGGACCAAAGATCCCATGAGGGCGAATGGCAACTGTGAGAAGACCATTTTTTCTGCCACATGCTTCAAGAACCAACTGCAAAAAAATGCACAAAAATGTACATAGTTTTGTTATTCAGAGTTTTTATTGCAGCTATTGTTAACATCATCATGATAACACTGACGAGTTTGAAAGTTGGGTGAAAACTGACCTTCTCCTGCTCGATCTTGGTCTGTGTGTAGAAGTCAATTGGCTTCTTGGCATATGGGAGACTCTCCTTTCCATTCTTAATATCTTTTCCTTCAAACACCACACTTGCACTGCTTGTCAAAACCATTTTCTACAGAGAAACATTTCTCACACGTGAAGCTCATAATTAATGACCTGCTTATACATCTAATCTCACATTCTCTCCTTACCTGAACTCCAGCTTCTTCACAGGCCTGAATCACGGTGCGCGTGCCTTGAATGTTAACCCTTTCAAACAGATCCCGGTTGTCACTGGCAGGTGCAGGCGAAGCACAGTGAAAAACCAAGGAAACATCCTTCAGAGCTGTCAGCAGAGCCTTGAAAGAAAACAGAATACAGTTCATAAATAATTCAAAAACAATTGCATAATTTGTTCAAGTGTTTCTTTTGAACCCTAAGTCGCACACTCCCATGTCTGGTGAAAAATGCTACAATTTATATGCGCATGTATGACGTCTCTTGATATGGTGACACCTGTCTCTGTATCTCATGTTCTTTGGAAGCACTCACTTGCTTGTCACAGAGGTCTCCCTGGTGGAAGGTAACATTCGGCAGTTCATAATTTTGCCGGATGTCAAATATAGAGACAGTATATCCTCGATCCAGCAGCTTCTCCACCAGGTGTCTGCCCAGGAACCCAGATCCTCCGATAACGATGCACCTCTTGCTACTCTGAATGTAAAATGGATACAGATTAGAAATATATATAAAACATATTGGCTTTGAGTCAGCATTACATAGTTTGATGTTAGAAAATATGACCAATTCAACATTTATGTTCACAAAACAGAACATATATCCCTATATATATCTCTTCAAATTGCAATATCTCTAGTATTGCAATTTGAATTTACCACTTTTGGTTTGGCCACTAAAACAACCTTATAATCCTTCTAATCCGTCTAATCCTTTTGAGATTGGATGTTGGCATGACTATGTAGACACAACAAATATTCCATTGTTGGTGGCAATTTGTTGAATACAGATACTGAAAGTAAGGGTCCAACTCACCGGTCGAACACGTGTAGTCATGATAAAAACGTATACGATGACCGTGTCCCGAAATGGCAGCAACAAGATGGGTAAAAGCTGCGAAAAGTTCTGTACTACAATTTAGAAAGTCCAATTCCTGGACTGACTGAATGAGCAGAGTGAGTACCGCCCTGTGATTGGTCCAGGCGAAACCCGGAACAAAGGTGACATGACGTACAACCAATAAGATGCAAAGTACGTAAAAGAACGCCATGGCTTTAACCAATGGAAACCGTCGAAGTTCTGCCCCGCCTAGAATTAATATGAGCCCGATACGAGATACATGGGCGCATACTTTTTTGCTCACTGGGACAGAAGAACATAAAGTTAAAAATATTAATCGCAATTATCTGATGCTCCTTAAAATGTATAAAAAGCATGGTGCAAACGTAGCCTGCATGTTGTTCCACTGTCATCAATAGGTAAAGGTTTAGGTGTTAACAATTGTAAATTAATTTATAGTCGTTTTATCCAATTCCATTTTAGCATCTAACAACAACCAATCGTCTTCTTGCGCGACAGGTGCGCTTGATTCGTACCCCTCCGGTCCTTGAACAGATAGAGTTGTCGAACGTATTTCTATCGAGCGCAGTCGGTGAGCAAATCCAACGCACAGGCTCCGTGACAGCCGCTCTTGGATGCTGAAAACGTCCATTTATCCCCCGTTGCATACGCTGGAAAAACAACACTACACATCAGTAGCTAGTGTTGTATTTTCGTTTTACCTTCAATTCACTCGATTTATGCAGGGGAAGATTCGTTACCTATCCGAGGATTCTTTCTAAATGTGAGGGAGGCTTTTGACTGTAGACACCGATAATTGTTTTTGCCGAACTCACCTTATGGTAAGCCCTTGTTGTTGTTAATGTGCAGATGTCTGTCATGTACGCTTAATGTATCTTAGCACACAGTTTGGCACACTGTGTATTGCCTCCCTTTTATTACATTGCGTTGAATGCCATGTCTCCACCAGGCTACCAGCGCCAAGAGACCCTCCTTGCAGGGTCCAATACCACCTCCGCGGAAGAAGACCACCCCCAAACCAGAACTGACGGAGGAACAGAAACAGGAGATCAGGGAGGCCTTTGAGCTTTTTGACACCGACGGTTCTGGCTTTATTGACGTGAAAGAGCTCAAGGTAGCTGCATGGCGTCTACACTTTCAACTGTCAAACGTTCACGTTTTCACATATTGCATTGTTTTTTTAGGTGGCAATGAGAGCTTTGGGATTTGAACCAAAAAAAGAAGAAATCAAGAAGATGATTAATGAAGTGGACAAGGATGGCACAGGAAAGATCTCTTTCAATGACTTCCTGGCAGTTATGACACAGAAAATGGTATTTGCATTGAGACAAACTAAAATGATGTGCAGAAAAACAATACATTATTGTATAACAATTGTGTCTAATTTAGGCTGAAAAGGACTCTAAGGAAGAAATTCTAAAAGCTTTTCGACTCTTTGATGATGATGAAACAGGCAAGATCTCCTTCAAGAATCTCAAGAGAGTGGCCAAAGAGCTGGGGGAAAACCTCACAGATGAAGAACTGCAGGTATTATTACCTTCACACAGGAAGCGTTCATCAAGATTATGAATACTTACTCATCACAATGAAATTTACGAAAAGAAATTCTCTTCTTTTTTTCAATTTCTATTTCTTATGTAGCCGACATTAAATACAACACTTTTTTGTTTTCCAGGAAATGATTGATGAGGCAGACAGAGATGGAGATGGGGAAGTGAATCAGCAGGAGTTTCTGCGCATCATGAAGAAGACCTGCCTGTACTAACCACTGACTGTATTGAGGCAAATGTGAGTTGGCCCAGATGTATGTTTATGCTGCTGATTTATATAGTTCTATCTAAACCAGGGGTCTCCAACCAGTAGTTTGCCTGCTCATTCTACATTTCGGCGCACACTTGATTTGACTCAGTTTAATAGATGCATCTTCTCCTGTTGACTAAACAATTGCATTATTAATTACACAATCTGCAAATATTTAAGTAAATATAGTTTTAGTATAAATGAGAATAAATTAATACATTGTCACCCTTGGTGCTGAAATATCACCCTGGCTACCAAATGTCCAGGGTGTACTGTGTACTCCACCTACATAATTAACCATATACTCAAAGCATAAGTAGCTCTGAAGTTTTCATTTCAAACAAGTAGCTTATGGGGGGGGATTTTGGAGACCCCTGGGCCAAATTATTGTGGTTGTGCCATATGAAGTCATAAAAAGTAGTTATTATTACACTGCTAGTGTGTTTGTATTGTAAAGAATGCTGCTTATGGTTCAAGTGTCTTTGTACAGTGTTTTTTTTAATCAATTGTTTACTTTATCTTTGGTGTTGTATTATTTGTACGGGCTCATATTCTGGTTTGGATAGCGGTCTCAGGTGATGCCCCACCTCAGTGCTGCGTGTCAATCTATGCCTGTCCATCAGTCATGGATACTGCACAACCTTTATCACTCTTCTTAATGTAAATGATCATAGAACAATGCTACTGTCCAGATTGCATATTAAAAATGCCAAAACAACCATTGTCCATTAATTCTTATAGGCATTAGGTTATGTGTCAACAAATAGTTGAGTTATGTTCAATAAGGCACTTGTTTTTTTATAGGGCATTTGTAAAATTATTTTGGGTTTTGCAAGTGACGCACACCAATACATAAAAAACTATTTATTGTTTAGAGGACTTGGAAGAATAAAAATGTGTATGAATTTCATGACAAAATCAACAAACACTGCAGAATAACAAACATCACATGTATGGCTCAGATTGAACTTATACAAAAATATAACAATTTACTGAATTAGCTGCACGCAGATATTTTCACTCCCTGATCACATTAATGCATGAGCTTTACCTCAGCTTTGACTGAGCTTGGTCTTCAAGGCAAAGTCGGCACTTAATTTACGCATAACATCGCCATGGCTCTGTCCAGCCAGGTCCTGCCGGGCAGCTCCATAGTTCTCTTTGACAAAGTTGGCGAAAGGCGTTGGAGTACGAGGATTGGAGGGGTTAAGCAAGACCAGTTTTCCAGTGCAGAGGGCACACACAAACCTCTCCGTGTCAAGTGATTTTGAATGTCGCCCGATCCTATGAAAAATAAAAATATCAGAAAAAATTATTTTCTTTTACTTAAAAAAAAAAATAATAATAATTTGACTTAGGATCTTTTATAAGGCTTACGTGTTCTGACAGCGTGTGCACTGGTATTGGAACTTGTAGTTTATGTCATAACTGTGGCAGCGGGTGACCATAGGCAGCTCAGGGTGCATCACTGTGGACTTTCGGGCGTACAGCTTCCAGAAGTTTCCATGGCCATCTCGAACACCATTTATCAGCCAAGTAGCCGCATGACACATCTCATGGATTAGTGTGTCACGTAAACGATCTAAACAGAATTGAATTACTTGGATATGGTGATGGTAATCAAAGAATGCCACATGTTTTTCTTATGTTTGACATTAAATAGTCTTGACCATGCTTTTAAAATGTTTTACCTGCAGAGTCACAGACTTTATCGGACAGCTCGATGCGAGCATAGCGATTCCCTCCTCCTCGTTCCTGTCCTGTGATACAGTAACCTGCCGTTTTACGCATCTTCTTATTCCATGTTACAGACATACTTTCTGGAAGCTGTAATAAATTCACAAAATTATACACTAAACTAAAACTAAACTGTATGATTTAAAACAATCAGCAAACTGCACATGCTGTTTACCTTCT
The DNA here is from genome assembly GCA_900303255.1 of Lesueurigobius sanzi. Taxonomy (NCBI): domain Eukaryota; kingdom Metazoa; phylum Chordata; class Actinopteri; order Gobiiformes; family Gobiidae; genus Lesueurigobius; species Lesueurigobius sanzi. The sequence goes on from OMNZ01110009.1 coordinate 25,458, forward strand.
CATCAAACACAGTGGCATTATACAGTCTAAACAATCTACTTGTGAGTTCCTCTTTGTTTTGCTTAAAATTGCGGCCATAGGTGCTTCCAGGATTTGAGAGGGTTTCCAAAAAGCAGCCTGGAGTTTTACACAAAGGAACCCTAAGGAGAAAAAAGATGAATACAATGACTATGTACATACATAATTATTATACAGCACAGATTCCTTCATTGTTTAACTAAAATGGATGTACCTGCTCTTTGGCCCGTGGCCAGGATCAGTCTGGCAAACAGTTGGTTTGATGACTGGATTTTTACTTGGAGTTATAAATTTGTGTGGTTTCTCAATTAATAATTTAGACTTCTGGCCACCAGGAATGGGTGTTGCAATAGGCTTCTTGATGTCTACTGTAAATGGGAAAACACATTTGTCTTTACAAAAGTAATTTTAAAATGTCAACATTACATGAAAATTATAGCAAAACGTACCTTTCCTGGGGGCTGTTGATGGGCTCCCACTTGGCACAATATTCTTCTTTTTCAGTCTGTCTAAAAGGGAGGTCATCTCTTCATCTGAACTTGCTGAATCATCAAGTCTGGACGGTGCTGAAAAAGTTCGCTTAGGAAGACTACCAAGTTCGGAGGCCAGTGAATTTATAGTTTTACTGGAAAAGACTGCCAAGGGAGAGGGTTTAGCTGCCACAGATGGTGAATAGTTGCCGTCATTATGCAAAGTTGTGCTCTTTTTCTTGTTTGAAGAGGTTTGGGGCTTTGCTTGACGAGTTTTCCATGTGCTCTTCATTATAATTTTATCCTCTTCATCATCACTGTCACTGATAAAAACTGGAGAGTCACACTGAGAGAGTGGTCGTCGCAACAGAGTCTGAGATGGAGTGTGGATCTTTTTCGGGACTGCAGGGCAGAACAAAGAAATAACTCATTAACAATAAATAAATAATCTAAATCATTGCTTTAGTTAGAATGGTTTACCTTTGAATGATTTTGTGTCAATAAAGTCATCATCTGAAGAACTATCATTCGCTATAAAGTTTTTGATGCTGTGGACAACATAAGTGCATGATGACATTTCCATGGGTTACTATATTTTGGCAGTAAATTTAGGTAGTTACAGTGAAAGAACAAAATACCTATCCTGACTCTGGCTTTTTGTAATGGCCCTCGGCTTCACAGTAGGAGTTTTTACCCGATTGAGAACTGAAAAAGAGAATACAAAACATTCTTTAAACCTACATTAATATCCAGAAATCACAACAAATTTGACTTACACGTCTCAAATGTGCCATCACTGTCTGAACTTACGACAATGCTGCAACAAAAGAAAAGACACATGTAAAATGAAGACAACAATATATAGTTATTGTATAGCTTCCATTTACCGCTCTTTTCTTGAGGTAGACACAGGCTTTTGAGATATGGTTTGGCATTTTGGTGTCATCTGTGCTTGAAGAACTAAAACAAAAAATAAATAACTCTAGGGTGTACCAACACAGTTTTCGATTCTGTTCCATTTCAAAATTACTTATATTACTCATATCTTACATTGTTCAAAGTCATCATCACTGGAGACAGTCGGAGCATTCGTTCTGTAGCCTTTGCTTTTTTGTAGATGTACGTTTTCTTTGTCAGCATCATCATCACTTTCAGGAAGGTTTGAGGAACCCCACTCGGCGGCGTCACTCGTTCCAGGATGTCGACTCTTCCCAATAGTACTTATCAGCTAAAATATAATATAAAGTATTCTACGCGTAAATATGAAAGACAAAGTAAATTAAAATGGGCCAGTTAAAAGAGTGAGAATAATATACCTTTTCTTCTGTTGCATCCAGTCCTCCCATTTCCATCCACCCCATCTTTTTGGCAACTCTTTCAAATAGCTTGCAGGTATCGTTATCCATATTTAAATAATGTTACAAAGAACGGCCACAAAACACTGAACAAATCCAAATAAACACCACTATATTAGAGTTGCATAATAATTTAAAGGGCTAGCTAACTACGTTGTGCGCCTCCTTCCAATGTTTTGTTTATTACATATACAATATAACTGTTGCCCCAATTTAAACCCACTATGGAAATCAAGCGGGAAAGGCGTCTTCTAATAATAAAAGTATATTCCCGCCGTGCCTTAATAAGAAAAGTATTACGAATTAAGCTACACACCGCTGCAGAAGTCGCTAGCTACTAGCGTTACATGCTAACGAAAAATTCAAACCTCGGCGTCACATACGGCGGATGTTGTCAGAGAGACAATCAACCAATCACAAACCGTGAAGGCGAGGCAGCTGGTTGCTGATTGGTTCCGAGGTATTTCAGAGAATGTTTATTTATTTATTTTCGTATGTAAAGATGTATTTATTTATTTTTTTTTCGTTTTTGTAACCATAAATATCAGTGATAATAGTTGTAGTAGTTTTAGTAGGTCAACGTTGTGTCCTTGAGCAAGACACTTTAGCCACCTGTGTATGTAGCTGTTATGTGGTGTGTGAGTGAGTGGTTGGGGGTAGTTGGAGTGAAGTGGAGAACGAGACTGGAATGTAGTACTTTGAGAAACTTATCAAACAAGCTTGTAGGTCTAGTTGTAGTGTCACCTTATGAGTGGGACTTACTGTTACAATTATACCTTTTCAGTTTACAGTGCAGTACATATTTATTTTGTTTTTTTTCCTTTGCTTTTTGCCTTTGTAGTCTTCTTTTTGGATTGTGTTCTGATGGCTCTGCGGACTCTGTATCCTCTCCACCACGCCTGAGCTATGATGGCAGCTCTAGTCTGAAGCTGGAGTATTTTCATCTTCTCCTCTGCCAGCCTGCGCCTCTCCATGACCTCAGTGTACACCGCCTCCATGGCCGCAAACAGCCTCTCAGTCTTCATCAGCTCCTCCTCAATCTTACGCAGGTGTTCTTCTTTTTCATCTAGACTGGCCTGAAACACAATCAGAAGCCTGTAGTAATCAATTACTTGAATAACTTAAAAAATAAAAGTAACTACTCTTCAAAGGATTTTTTTTTAACGCAGTACCTTTTACTTGAGCATTCTGAAATATTCCACTATGACTCTTTAGGTGAAAATAGCAGCACATTGGGAGAATGGTGTATTTTATGGAATTATCATAATTTTCACATTATTTTATGTTTTGCCTATTGGATTATATCATTATAAAACAGACCTTTACTCTCGTATCATAGCCAAATACTTTTACTTGAATAATTATTTGGATGACTTCTATATCTACTTAAGTCAAATGAATGGTACCTTTGTAAATAATGTGGCTGCTACTCATCTCTGAGTACAGCAAATCATCTGTCAACCCAAACTTTGCCATAATGATGCACGTAATAATCTAAAGGTGGGTGTGCCCTGTTTTGGTAACACTGTTCTAATCAACAAACTTACCTGCTCCCTCTCCATGAATTCATCGAAACATTGAAGCATATATTCAGTTTTATTCAGCACTGTTTCAGTTCCCTATTAAGTAAAAAAAAAAAAAAAAAAAACATTAGGCTATATGAACACACCAGACACTATCTATCAACCATCTCATGATGAGCCTACATCACCTCTTGTATTTGCGATTCTTTGCCTTTACTTTCCAAGCACAAGTTGTTGAATTGGGCTTGGAGCTGGTCAAGTTCTTGTTGGAGATGGTCATGCCTCAACTTTGCTTCCTTTAAATACAACTCAGTGGCCTCATCAACTTCCTGGAATTCTTCCATTTCCAATGTTATTTGTTTTATTTCACGCGCACATTTGTCCATCTAAAATACAAACACAAAAGAGGATGAGGTGTTGATCAAATGCATGTGCTGCTTTCGTTCAGGGCTTACCATAGTGCTGTGGCTGAAATGTGCAGTCACAATCTCTTTGAGGCCATTTATGAACAGTTGCTCAAGCTCTATGACTTCCTTAGGCAATTCACCATTCATATCTCGGCATACAGGCTTTGGGTAACACTGGGAGAGTCTTGAGCACACATCCCTGAAGGAGTTCTTGACTGTGATGCTATTCCCAATGTCAGTCTCTCTGGCTCTCCCCTTGGGTTTCTTGCGGCTTGTGAACATTTGCCATCTCCAGACTTTCACAGTCAAATTTGTGCTTTTGTATTGCCTCGTGAACCTCTGTGTCCTTTTTTACTGACAAATAGTCCAAGAAAAATGCCAAATGTGTGTTCTCCTCCAGCAACTCGAAACAGTTGTTAAGCGTACCAGAGAAAATTGCCATGGGTCGGGAAGCATAGGACAACGATGCGCCTGGGGTTTCATCAGCAGACATATTGGCTTGAAAGTTTAAAACGCTAAAAGAAAATATATGTTTAGTTGGTACAGCCTGCAGTACTTTTAACATCACATACAACATTTGACAAAGATGTGGATGAAAAGATTTGACTTGACTTTATCCTTCAGACTTATAAATGCAATGGACTTACCTGATACAGTACACACCCTCAGAGCTGTCGATGAAAATGATTTTATTTATGCTTTTTTGAATGTTTGTTACTAGGACACACTAACTGGGCATGGAAACCAGAGCAAAACTATCACAACATAAATGACACCGAAACCATGGTAGGCAACAAGCTGTCACTTTTTAAAGCCTTGATCAATTTGATCACAACTCATATGCCTTAATCACTTTATATTGCCTTCAGGACCAATGACCAATGGAATAACTAAAGCTGCAAGACCTCACACTTCACTGTGATTGGTTACTCACACAGGATGATGGAGGCTGGCCAAAAGGCGATGTAGAAGAGTCTCTTGGCAAATCAAGACATGATTCAATTTCATATATTCATATTGCGCATAATTGCCATCTTAAATCGACAAATATCAGCCTGAATCATGACAAAGTTGTGGATCAGGTAGGGTGACCAGATTTTTCACATTAAAACCCGGGACAAAATTTAGCTTTTCTTGCGTTTTTTCTCAATTTTTTTTGTCATTTTTCTTGTCTTTTCTTATATATTTTTTGTAATTTTTGTCACGGTTTTTTTTTTGTTTTTCATAATTCTTTTGTATTTTTTCTTCCTTTTTTGTCATTTTTTCATAATTTTTCTTGCATTTTTTCATCATTTTGTAATTTTTCTCACAATTTATTTTTGTTTTCATAATTTTTGTCTTTTTTTTCCATCATTCTTTTGTATTTTTTCTTCCTTTTTTGTAATTTTTTCATAATTTTTCTCGCATTTCGTCATTTTTCCTGTGTTTTCTTATTTTTTTT
>OMNZ01110013.1:4904-17068 GCA_900303255.1 Lesueurigobius sanzi
TTAGGTAGAGGAATCCAAGCCTGACATTTTGGTGGGCAATATGTGTATGTAAGTCTGAGGATAATCAATATATCAGCTTTTTAATTTTTGTCAAAGGGGCTTGCCCCCGTATCTGGGGGCAAAAGAGCTTAAGAGGTTAGGAATGTTTTTGAACGACAACTATCAATTGAATTTACTCGCTCCCACTTTCATTGGGCCTCATTCATGAATATTTTCTTAAGAAAAAGTTCTTAAGAACAACTTAGGAGAAACTTAAGAAAAACTTAAGTCTGACTCATGAAGCGTTCTTAAGAAGACAAAACTGTTCTTAAAGAGAGATGATTTTTTTGTGCGTAAGAGTCCTCCTGACTGTTCTCAGGATTTGTTCTTCCAGAAGAGCTCTTTCAGCTAAGAACAAATTTTGTGAATGCCCAAAATGTTCTTAAGAACAAATTTTTTCGTAAGTTTGTTTCGTGAATGAGGCCCATTGTTTGTAATTTTAAAAAATCAGGTATAGTGCCTTTAAGCTTTGATAAATGGTTATTATTATTTAATTATTTTTCACATAACGCTTACCAATGTGAACAGTTATCCGAGGTTGAAGCTTGATTTAAATATAGATACATCTACTGTCACCAATGTCTCACCTGATTTGTTACAACTATCCTTGTGTAATTGAGAAACAAACCTAAAGAACACACCATTGTTGCTGCTTGTTACCATCATTGTCATAATTGCTCCTCAACTATTCGCAGAAGTCACTTTGTCAGGGCAGCTGGGCGGGGCCTGTTGCTTGTGGGCTACCATCCTCCACCAACTGGCCTCATACCCAGCTTTTTAACGCACCTCACTCACCAGGGCTCACACCATTACATGCACACAGTCTGCTGTAAAGATGATGATGGTAACAAGGGTGTGCAATAAAATGGTCAAATAAGTGATGATTAATCAAGATGAAGATAATGATGTCAATAGCAATGATCATTATTAAGATATATATTACATTGTATACATTGTTAATATGAACAATGATATGATGATAATAATACTAACAACATAAATAATAATTTAATTAATCAAACAAACCATATGGGCGATAATATATGCAATAAATGCAAATTAATAAATTGATGACTGGTGGTTATCGGCAATGATTGGTATTTGTGATTATGTGAGTCTGCTTAAAGGCTCCTCCTGTGGGAGGAGTTTCAGCCTTTTCTTGGGATTAACAGAAATGTCAATTAATATTGCAAGCTGTATGGTCGATAATGTCCCTGGAATAGGACAAAAGAATTTAATTTCTTTCTGTTAGGTCTTATATGTACGTACTATAATGAATGCACTGTTTACCTACTGCTTAAACGTGAATTACAAAAGGGGGTAGGCACCAACAAGCGTTTGCTTCTGCCTACTCCTTTTGGGCATCATATCTGCTCCGTATCTATTTATTTATGTACTATGTCAAACTTTGTGAAACTCAGATGCTCAAATAAAAAGATGAATTGAATTGAATTGATTTGAGCCATTTTGCTGCTAACTTGCTAAAGCCATGTGCTGGGTAGCTTACACATTCTGTAAAGTGGACACTTGGGCATATTTGGCACACTTTCACAGGGGTTATTTCATTTGTCACATGTGAGTCTTGTATCTGACAATTATGGTCTTTCTGTGACTTCCTTGGCTCCTTCAGCCGAGGAACTGGGAAAAATCGAGGCAGCTGCAATGTTTGACAGTATGAGGCAAAACGAGATGATCAGTTATTCCACAGCTAAAATGATGGATCAGAAGGTGTCGCCGTTCTTAAAGGGACTCAACGGAGTTTGATCATTTTCATACTCATGACTGCCACCTCTGGCCGTCCGCGTAACTGCAGTCTCCATGTTAAGCTGGTGAATGACTGGTGCCTCGGCCCGAACACGCAACTTTAGAATGACGGTGCAGGCTAATAGCGGCAATTGAGTGGGATAGGTGTGTTTAACTTCCGTAGAGTCCCTTTAAAAAGGGCCTAAACGGGCGTGCCAGAGCCTTACTCCACCCACATCAAAAATGTTAAATCTGCCGTGAAAGAGGCGTGTTCGCTAATCCAACTCCAACTGGCTACAGGGGAGGAGGGGAGGAGCCACAGTGATACCACAGCGTTAGAGAGGATGGTGAGGCGTGGCAGAACTTCTACCACCAGCTCAACTTCCACTTTATCAGCTAACCGCAAAATTCAAATAGAATAGATACACATCACGAGTTCAACCTCTAGAGGGCGTTAGCCACTCATAAAAGGACACTTTTGAGCAGGTTTGCACTAAAATGTCAAAATATTAACTGGAACATGTAGATAATACTATTACATACCCATTTACACAGATTATCAGCAAAAAAGTTGGTTTGGTGTTTAGTTGTTCTTTATTAAGAAAAGGTAAAAGGTAAAGTTGTGGCTTAATGTGACACTAAATACTGTTACAGGGAAAGTTGGAGATTGGAAGAACCACTTGACGGTATCCCAAAATGAAGAGTTTGATGAAGACTACCAGCAAAAAATGAAGGATTCTCAGTTAGTTTTTCGGACTGAAGTGTAGCTATCATTGTGACTAGATTAAGCAGAGCCCGTTTGTGTTTTTAAAGTACTATAACTCCACATAATGAAACAACACCATATTGCTCTTTTAGGTTTATTGAAACATAAATGCAGCAACATTAAACAGGCGTTTAATTATCAACTGAACAGAGCTAATACTGCACGTCTGCACTGACCACACTGACAGCGTCTCTATGGCACATCCGGGTGTTTGGGTGACATCATCTCTGCTCCTCACGGCAAAGAGCAAACAGCAGGTACAAGCAGGAAGGCTCACTGGAATGTAAACAACACAAGGCCATCAATGCAAAAGATTCAAGCATCTTACTGGGACAAACTGTGGTCACACCGCCAGAGGGCTCACATCGGAAAAGTCTTATTCCAAAATAAGGTTTATCTAGTTCGTTTGCTAGTAGTCAAAATACTGTACAACATTTGTGGTTCCAAACAAAAAGACCCAGAGCGACGAGTAACATTCACACAGGAAAAGCAAGCGTTGGTAAAGTCATGGATAAAAGAAACAAGACAAAAGAGATTCAAAGAGAAGAACAAAAAGAATCAATCCTTTTAGGTTAGGTTAAAATTGTATCCTTTGATCACTAATACTGAGCAGGACCCAGAAACTCTGACATAACTTACACAGGCATTTACTCCAGATTGTCTTTCACACATAGGACTACTCCCACACCTTCCTTACATTTCATTATGTACAAAAATAACAATATTTACATCGTTGCATGTGTTGTTTTCTAAACATTTCTGTAGTGCTCAGGCGTACAGTAAGTGCTTTGTCTATTATAGGACTATTGCATGCTATTGTGTTGTGCAGCATTTCCAATTTGTGCAGCGAGTACATTGCTATATAACATGTTGCCAAAATGCAGTCATAGGCCTAAAAATTAGGTAGTTGTTGCAAATACTGAATAAACTAAGAGTAAATGGTTTTTTTGTGCTCTGACAAGGAAATAATGATTTATTTCTTTATACGTTGCAACATTACATGATTCTTTTTTTTTTGTGCTGCAATAAAGTGTCATTGTGTGTAATGCCCTGTGTCTAGGTCAGGGGTGCCCAAAGTGCGGCCCGGGGGCTAAAAGTGGCCCTCAGACCAATTTATTGTGGCCCACAAACATTTTATTGAGACAAAGCTTGCACAAAGGTTCCAGACTAAATAGAGGTGTGGGGAAAGGGTTAAACCTCTATTAAATGAACCCAGACGAAAGTTTGACTGCACTGGCCACAGATCTGCCCTCGATGCCGTCAATTCAATATGCGGCCCTCGATGAAAACAGTTTGGACACCCCCAGTCTAGGTTACCCTCTTCACAAAGACAGACTTCACTTTAGAAGATTGATTATAGATCTAATCTGAGTTGAGCTGAAGATGCTCGGAATAAAACAATGAGTAAATATCTATGAAGCACAGAACAAACATATGGCACATTTTAATGAGCAAAACTGAAACTGAAATGAAACTTCAATCTACTTATAGGTCTATACAATGTACAGTGTAGTGATGCAAAGCCTCAGTCTCAGACCTTTAGACAGAGTAGGTGTTCTTCTATGATGCATATATCACTATTATTTAAATACTTGCTCATGGTCCCAGTGTTTGGTGATGCCAGTGTGTGATGCAGCATGACAATGGGTCATTATCTCATGTTTTACTCCCAGAGTAAGTACCGTGTTTAACAACAGCTGTTTTCATAAGATAAAAGGCAGCTTAGTGATACTTATTCAAGCATCCCACAATTGCTTTTAATTAACCACCTAAAATACCACTTAAAAGAAAGCTATTAATAGCATTGCTAAATGGGCTGTGTTCCATGGTTTGGTTCATAGGTCAATAATCTCACTGCTCACACTGGCAGAGTCGTCATGGCGGGACACTTCGAGGTAACTTCGGGACCCAGCTGGCCTTGTGGCTCGACGGCGCCCCCTGTCTGAGTCTGGAGTAATGAACGGTCTTGTGTCATCTACTCCATCCTCCTCCAGCCGTCCTGAGGATGTTCTGGAGGGGCGGAGTGAAACAGGGCAGGACACTGATGAGGGTACACTTCCCATTGCTCCAGCCCACTTGTGCCCCTGGTGAGACGGTGTAGGGGGCGCAGTCACTTGCCTGCTGGGAACACTGCTAAGAATACTTCCCCCTAGAGGCATGGACGACTCTGTGGCCTCGCTGCTCTCAGAGAGCTGAGGATCACTGTTCCTGCGCATCCACGGGCCCTGGCTGAGCCCAGAGCCCGGAGAGGGCGACTGAGAGAGCGAAGGATGGAACAAGCTGCCTGTCACCAGGTGTTCCCTGTGCAGCGCCTCATCAATGCTGCGAGTCAGGTCAATAGGTGAAGGAGGCCTCAGATCAAACTCATACAGTGACACTGAAGTATCTCTGTCTATGTCCTGACTGCCACTGACAGAGCGGTGAGGGGGGCGCCCAAACGGAAGCCGAAGCAGAGATCCTGAGGAGTCGTCAGAAACGCCGCGCTCTGCAGAGTGGGCCCTGCGGTTGTTGTCTTTGACAATAGCTGTGGGCTGGTTCTGGTTCCTGATAAGACTCTTACTGATGTCTGCTGCAGAGCGGTCCTGTCCTGCACAGTTATTGGGCACCTCCCCCTGTGCAGACCCCACCCCGTTACTTTCTGACTTCCTGCAGGGCTTTCCTCTCAGGCTCTGGACAATTTTAGACCAGCAGGTATGTTTCTGTGCTGAGCCAGTGGACTGTCCCGCAGAGGGCATGTCACCTGCTGCCCGTCCATCTGTCCCGGCCTCATCTCTGCCCCGACAGCTCTGTGGCCTCCAGAAGAGCCAGGAGGCTAGCAACAGGAGAGAGAAGCCCCAGGCCAGTTCCAGGAGACGAGCCCAGAAATGCACCAGCCACCAGCCCCAGTTAAAGCGAGTCCAATCCCCCAGCAGCCCATAGAGCCACAATGTTGCATGGGCATGCAGACCGCAGCACAGAGCCCCTAGAACGGCACATACTGCCAACACTCTGCCCAGGACAACCACCAGCCTCTTGCTCCCACTCCAAGCTTTCCTCCGGGACTCTTCGGCTAGAGTGGCGTGAGGGAGGCGGGGGCAGTGAATCTGGGGGAAAATGTAGCACACAAACACCAGACAGGCAACCAGCCCCCAGCACAGAGACAGGAACTGCAAAGTGACAGGCACTACAGGGGACAGAGCTGGCGAGAGCAGGTCAGCCGCGAGGAGGAGCGTGCACTGTAACACTGCCAGCACCGCAATCAGCGGGGGGCGCTCGAGAGTGATGGGGAATAAGTGCACACCTGCCGCCCTCATAGACAGTATAGCCATGGTCACTTGTGTCCACACCAGCAAGTGTAGAGGGAGGTTGTACAGGGCCTTGACTGCGGGATGGGGGAAATAATTACGAGTGCCATATGGGTCAGTCAGGAAGAAAATAGCTCTGATGCCCCCAGCCACAAACAGGAAAATATTAGCCAAAGCCAGAGCACCCCGATGTGGGCAGTTCGCTCCAGGAGAGAGGGTGAGGCCGAGGGCAGCACCAGCAAACAGGAGCAGGAAGAGGCTGGCTGTCCCGTAGACGTGGAGCTCCCAGACGAAGGCCAGAGTCCGGCTCAGATCGCCCCAGTACAGTTGGGTGCCGTTGAGCGGGAGGACACTGGGAGAGGGGCTTGGGTTCACGGTTGGAGGGTGGTGAGGACGGCCCAGGAGCAGGGAGCGGTTTCGGAGGCTTACTGCTGTCTGGTATGTGGGGCTTAACCGTGGTCTTGTCCCAGGTGTATCATTGGTGGTAAGAATGGAAGACGTCCCTGAAAGAGAGGCATAATACAGTGTTTGTAAATATTCTTTACAATAATAAACGTGCATACAAGACACCACTAGATGGAGGTAGTGTGTAACAAGTCAGTGGCTCAGTTACTCTTGTGGATCCTATTCTGCCTGTTATGTTTGTATAACATTGTTTCAGACATTTCTCTTCAGCGTTTACATTTGATTAACCCTATGAACCCAGGACTAAACCAGGTCTAAACTAGGACTAACTGTTTAAATCCAGGTCGAAACCATGTCTGAACCAGGACTAATATAAACTCAGAACTACTAAACTAGGTCTAAATCATGATTATATATACGTAGCTTAGACCTGGTTTAGTCCTGGATTTATAGGGTTTGTCCTAGTTTAAACCTGGTTTAGTCCTAGTTTATACCTGGTTTAGTCCTGGGTTTATAGAACACACCAACTCCTAGTGAAGGCACTGAACAAGTTGTGTACTTGAATATCATTACTTCCTTCTCAAACCCATTGTAACTCATAAAAACTGTCGACAAAGATGCACGTGTTTAAAATTGCATAGCCTTTATTCTGTACGTTTAGATCGGACTTAAACGGTAATCGGCTTTCTATAATTTAACAAATGACACAACATATCTTAAGGCTCGTACAGCATGTTGTGCGACTTAATTGGATTACATTATATAATTAATGAGTGCATCTTTGTTGCATAACTGCTCGAAATGGCCGGATTACCAAACGCAAAACAAGTCAGAGGATGCGACTACCCCAGTCTGGCTGTGCTTCACACACATGTAGGATACTGTATATCTTTCTGGTAAAACTGGTTCCCATTGAATGACATAGACTTATTAATGTCTACTGAAGGAATTCCACCTCTTCTGACACACAAAGGAAACACCCAGGAGGTAATCATTAGGCCATTCGTAACCATAAAGAGCGTAGGGAGGTACTAGACACTCAAGATAACATACAATAGTAATAAGACATGACATCCAATAAACAAGCCTTCATCAGCAAGATTAACATGATGTAATTAGGCCATCAACGACAAGGGTATGTGCATTAATGTGCTGCATGATTTGGTGGTAGATAAAGATATTCAATCAAAGTGCAGTGAGTAATAAGTAAATGTGGGAAAAACTAGAAACAAAGTGCTCGGGAAGTCAGTACTACACAAAAAGTAGCTTTTTGGGGGGAAGGTGCTCTTTGGTGTTGGGGGACAGAAATTCAAGAACCATTTAGGCACTCCATTTTCTAAAAAGCAGTGTTAATTTTGGCAGCAAATTTTAATTTAGTTTTAGTCTTAGTCTTTTGACGAAAATGGAATTTAATTTTAGTCAAAATTTAGTAAAAGAAAAATGAGTTCGTTTTTATCGTAGTCTCCGCCCAGTAGTCCAGGCTGCGGAGCAGGGCCATAGGGAAGTGTCAACAGACTTAGAACTTAGCCCAGAGACAATAGAGAGATAACGAGCCACATTAAGGATGAATAGGCTAAGATGGTTTCCTACCTTTAGTTCCAAGAGAGGAGGGACGTAGAGGTGAACTCAAACGTGTTCAAGTCTTTATTAAGCTGATGACGATCTTTGGACTAAGATCAAACGTCACACACTTCAACTACAGAGTACAGATGAAGACTGAAGAATCTTTGCCTACGATGGACAACTCCTGTATGACTGAGAACCTACACAGACTTGTTAGTTTAAAGCTGGACACACACTAGAGGATTTTTAGCCAGATTTTTAGTCTGAGGGCTCAATAAAACTAAAATATCTGGACATTTTAGTCGTAGTTTTAGTCTCATTAACTAACTTTAATTTAGTTTTAGTCTAATTTTAGTCAGCTACATTTTAGCTTTAACTGTGACTAAAAAGCCTTTATTTTACTGGGCTAATGCATTTTAAATCTTTTAAAACATGGTGCTGGTTTCTCCCATGCGTATTGGCTCCAAGAAAGCCTTTCTGAAGAAGTGGTGAGCTAATATTTTGACGATGAGTGTCTTGTTGAAGAGAATTGTATGTGGTTTTCAGGCGGTATCAGCTCACATTGGGACCCATAATCAATCTATAATGCCAAGCCGTGACCCAAAAAGAATTGAATTTAGAATAAAATAATGCAACATATTGTATTTTCGTACATTTTAATTGAACAAGCATTAAGTAAATAATCCTATAAAGCTAAAATTATGATCAAAAGAATTCATTCTAACAGACTCAGAAATGTTTTTGTACATTTTTTGACAACATTTTGCGACCCACTAAAAATGATTCCGCAACCTACTTTTTGGTCCTGACCCCCCAGTTGAGAAGTACTGTCCTAAAGAAAGTCATATTTAATGTGGTAATAGTGGTAATAGTGGTTGTGGGAAACTTGTCAAAGTAAAACTAACAATCATATCAGTGTTTATAGGTGCAAAAAGTAACCGTGTGCGTAATATGAGCAGAACTATGATCTTTCTACAAAATGTTTCTATTCTAATCATTATGCATGGGTTAAAGCAGTGTTTCCCAACCAGGGGTACGGGGACCTCTAGGGGTACGTGAGAGTTTAGCACGGGGTACTTGGATTCATTTCAGATAAAATAGATAAATGAGATGAAACATTTTTTGTATGTTTGATTATTATAGTAAAAGAAAAGCTTGTAAAACCAGCTGTAAAGAGCGAGAGTTTCCGTGTATTTAGTTGTCTTTTTTTACTGATAATTAGGAGTTTTAGTCATTCATTTTCTAACTAATCAACAAACCCATCGAGGCAGGGGGTACTCGTAGAATAAATGACGGGCCCAAAGGGTACGCAAGGCACAAAAAGGCTGGGAACCACTGGGTTAAAGTACTTTTGTTTTTTTTTTGAGGACTTTCTTTGCCTCTTAGCAGCGAGCTCAGAGGGGGCAGTGTCAACAGCACGTACAGCACCCTCTAGTAAACCCTGTAAGAATGATGGATGTCAGAAGATCCCCGTCAGTGTCAGAAACAGCCCCTAGAAGCCCTCCTCTGTCCCAAACACCATAAAACCTGACATAAAGACTAATAATGACTCACTCACATGTGTTTCACTTCCTGTCTCTCCCCTTCGCGTTCCCCGTCCCACCCATGACACGGACACCCTGTATGCAGATCACAGCCACTTCTCTTTATTTGTACAGAGGTATGTCTGACTTCCTTCCCAGATTTTTTTTTTTTTACAGAAGCGAACGGCAGACTTATTCCAGATGTGGTGATCAAATTTCACAGCTGGATGCACTTAAACTTTCCCCTATCCTTGAGTTCTTTCTTCAAATACAGACATGCAGACTGGCCGCTAGGGCCGCGCCATGCCCACAAAAGGCAATGGACTTAATGTAAATATCCTGTTTCACCTCCGAGGGTAAAGAATCACATAACTCACACATACTAGAAGACGTCTAAATGGGCTGAATATTACTACTCAAATTAGCCTATAAGTATGACTCAATGACTTATCAATATTAGATCAAATTTACTGTACTGTACTGTAACTGTGACTTAGAAGAAGGGGTAAGAGTAAGTGTTTACTTCTGCCTACTCCTATTGAGCATATGGAAAAGCTTTGTCGCCTTGCAGGGCGTTATACTTCACACTGTTGTTGTTTCGTTGTTGTTGCTTCTTCTTTTGCTCAATAAACCTCAATCAATCAGTATAATTATTGGTAAAGTTGGGACAATATGTGTAGTGAACAAAAACTGAATCAGGGTTTATACCAGTAGAAGAAAGTCAAATTGAATGCTTTTTAATGCCATTTTAATGCCCAAATACTAACTTTTTAATGCCAGAAACGCCACAAATTAATATTAATTTTCATATTCAAAACAAATTTTGATACAACTGACAACTTTTGAACAGAAATACTGTATCATTTCTTCCCAAACAGCAGTCCGGACCCCATTTTTGGATTTTTGACAAACTTCTGCAGTAAAACTAGCTGAACAATGTCTTTTTTTTCTCAAGAATGTTTGATTTAATGCCAGTTTGAATTCTATTTAATGCTTTTTAATGACATTTAAGGCCTTATTTTTGACACAATTCATTTAATGACTTTTAAATCTCACGTAGCTACATAACAGTTCTAAGATCTTCAAGGCATTTTAACTAAGATCGGCCAAAGTAGAGCTATTAATAGTTTAAGCCTAAGATCTGGAAAGTGAGCTGATCTTTACTGGGTATATTAGCCAGAAAAAATGTATTGTGAAGCCAGAATCAAACTTGGATATCATAAATAAAGTGGGTGGAAGTTTAGGTATGATGTGAGGGGAATTGGTGATATGTTTGTCTGTTCTTTTCAGTGCCTAAAATTAATCTGGGGCTTAATTTGTAACAACCATAACTAACTGTGAAGGGGTATGTTTTAACTGTGCAATATACATTATTCAACCTTTCCAACCTCTTCATTTAGGTTTTGAATGAACTGAACTATGTAACGACTGGAGGAGAGTCTTGGTCATCATCATTTATGCAGTTGCCGTCATGGCACTGAGGCACACTTACTCATCGTGAATTTTATTTTCCGTCTACTTATTGAACTCCCATCTCCGAGAGTGCATATGTTTTTTATTACCACACCCCCTTTCCGCGGCATTTCTGAGCGTTCACCTTCCCCTCATTGGAAAACGTCCACTCCCTCAGCTGCAGTCACCATGGCCTGTTTTGCTCAAACGCCGCTCCCTCGTCTGCCTCTGGGCCCACCTGAAATTCAACGCTCCCCCCATTTAGTTTGCTTGGTCTACCCGCATAATCCCACACAGCATCCACCCCACTTTCCACGCATCATGCCTGCCCCATCCCCACGTCTTTGAAGTCATCTCCAGGTTCTTCCAGTAAAGAAGTTGCAGCTGCTAAAATGATTAATATCTCAACCCGCGAAAAGGGAGTTGAATCAAGAACAGAAAAGCAAAAATCTGTCTTCTCTTACCTGTCCTGGTTAACTGAGGACTTGTTGGATCTGTAGATGGTCTTCTTGATGGAGCTGTGTTGTTAGATTGAATAAATATCTTTGGCAATACTGTCGCTGCCTCTTCCGTAGCAGCCGTAGTAACTGTAGTGGAAGTAGTTGTAGAAGTACTTTGTGTAGTCACTCGTGTTGTTGTGGCGGTCGATGGAGAAATGATGCTTCTTGCTGTGGTCTGTTGTAGTCTGGTGGTTGTTGTAGTCGGAGGAGTGTTTGACATCGTAGTGCTTCTGTCGTTTGACAGAGCGTTGGCCGTTAATTCACCTACAACGATAAGATACGCTCGTGTTCAAATGGCTAATTATCACAGAAAGTGAAGCAACTATAAATGCTTGATCAAACCCAAAGCATCTGCTAAACCTACGATCATAATAAAAAATAGCAGAATTCAGCAAAACTACAACAGATCACAGCCCCCTTTATCAATCCAACAATGCCATGGGCCCCCCTTATGGTAGACATTTCTAGATTTAAGACTATTTTACCTTCATTTGAGAAATTTTGAATTGCAAAGTAAAAGAAAAACACCAATGGTATAAGATTTTTGTTTGTTATCAAGTAAAATGTAATTTATTCAATTTGTTTTGTGCAATAAGATATTTATTCTTATTTTAGGCACAATAAGATGTTGTTGTTTTCTCATTCTAAATGCAAAATCCTTATTCCATTGGTAGATAATGTTACTTCCCTGCTCAAATCAAGGCCAAATTATCTTTTTCAAGAAAATGTAAATGTATCTTTAGATGAGTTTTTTTCCCAGCTAAATCCATTATAATTAAACAAATATACATGAAGTTCATTAAAACCCTGAAAACAAAAACCTATTTTCATTAAAAAAAAAAAAAAAAAAAAAAAAAAAAAAAAAAAAACCCCCAAAAAAAAAAAAACA